>JBBGZY010002779.1:0-297500 GCA_037952925.1 Lithobates clamitans | reverse complement strand
AAGAACAAAATCACTGGAAGAGCAAATATGCTCGGGAACGTTGAAGGGAAAAGAGGAAGACGACAACCAGCAGAAAGTTGGATGTATACAATCACAGAAATGGTGAACATGACATTGTGAAGGCCTAAGATCCAAACAGAAGACAGTTCACTCTGGAGAAACAAAATCCATGTGGTTTCCAAGAGTTGAGATCAATTTGATGGCAAGTAACAATAAAAATAATAACAATAATAATAATAGGGCTACTAGGAGAGCCAACTTGGGAGTTTTTGAAGGAACTCAGGGACTAAAGGGTAAGAAATAAAGTGGTTCTAAAGTGTCAAGGTTTTTTACCTTCATGCATTAAGGTTCTGGGTGCAGCTTCCTCCCCAGCCCCCCTTATATTTACCCAAGCCCATTCTCAATCCAGCGATGTGCACGAGAGCCTGGACTCTCCTAGGTCTATCGCTCCACAGCAGCCCAAGCCAATGGTGCAAGTCAATGATGGCTCCTGCTGCTCTGCCGCTATCAGTAACAGCCACAAAGCCAATGAGGAGAGAATGGGGGGGGGGGGATAGACACACAGAGGTGCAGCTCCTGGGAGCGAGTCTACTTGCTATTGGGGCACTCGGCAGGGGGAAGGAGTCAGGACTGCTGGGGGGGGGGGACCCAAAAACAAGAGTATCAGGGCTGCTTTGTGCAAAACCATTACAGAGCAGGCAAGTATAACGAGGCTCTTTGCCGCTTCTTTTATAGACATGGGGCGTGGCCATCCGGCGATGTCATCTGGAGACCCCACCCCCTTTGTGACGTCACAGCTTGGGGCATGATGGGGCAATGTTGCCACAAGGGGGTGGGGTCTCCAGATAACATCACCGGATGGCCACTCCCCATGTCTATAAAAGAACCCGCAGAGAGTGGAGCACGCACAACTGTAGGAGCTAGCATCGGGAGAAGATCGGAGGAAGAACCATTAGAGGAACACATCAGTGCGGCGAGAAGAACCGAAGGATAAAGACATCAACGGAGAAAGAAGAGACGCAGGAGCTGCTTTAATAAAGGACTATCAAAAACCTGTTTGCTGGTTTTTTGACACTTTTTTGGGGTGAATGGGTAAGGGCACAATGTACCCCATACTCATTCACATAGGCTGGGGGGACGGGATCCGGGGGCCCCCCTTGTTAAAGGGGGCTTCCAGATTCCGATAAACTCCTCCGCCCGCAGAACTGGAAAACCACCGCCCAGGTTTGTTGGGAAAAGGCCCTTGTCCCCATCAGCATGGGGACAAGGTGCTTTGGGGTAGGGGGCACAGAGCCCCACAATGCACTCACCTCCCCCCCATGTTGAGGACATGTGGCCTGGTATGGTCCAGGAGGGGGAGCTCCCTCGTCTTCTCCCTCTTCTCTGACCTGCCGGGCTGCACATTCAGATAAGGGTCTGGTATGGATTTTGGGGGAGACCTCGTTTTTTTTTTTAATTTTGCGGAGGTTCCCCTTAAAACCTATACCAGACCCAAAGGGCCTGGTATGGAATTGGGGTTGAACTCTATGCCGTTTTTCTCTTTTTTTGGCGTGGGCTTCCTCTTCAAGATCCTCAGAGCACAAGTCGCATGCCAAAGTTCGATCAGTTAAGATGATGATCCAACTTTAATGATATTCAATGGGCTGAAGTAGGACCAAAGTCACACCAAAGTAGTGCAGAAACCAATTTTAAAGTCGGACTGACTTGTGTCCGACCAGTTAAGACGGCTCTCATAGGGAATCATTGATTCATACACGTCATGTGACACGTGCTCCCAAAGTAGGAGTGTATGTTGTACCAGTGGGAACCCAGCCTCAAGGCTGATCCTTATCCATATCCTGGGCTCACTATGGCTGAGTACCAGGGTAAGGAGTGGGATAATCTTATGTGCAATCTCTACCAAGATTTTGGACAAAAAGAATTGGTGGAATCAGAAATCTCTGTTTTTTCCAACCTTAGCCAAATTTTTGAGAAAAAGTCACTTTTATTTTGGCACATTAAATCTTTTGATAGAGAGAGAGTGAATCTCCCTAATGGGGACTAATGCCTCTCCACTTTATACAAAATGAAAAAAGGTTTTGCCTTTAGTTACCCTTTATGTCCTGTCCAAAGAGAACCAGCAATAGCTAAAGCTAAGTATCTTTTTAGTGTATCCCTATAGTTAACAAATCGTTGTCAATGCTCATTTGCCAGGAAGATTGCATGTACATGTGTGCTGTATGCATATCTATAATACTTTGTATGTCTGGAATTATTTTCCTACAATTGGAAGTAGCACATTATTATACTACAGAGTTTTTAATTTCTTCGCTTTACTGCAAAATAGCTGAAAAGATACACGCAAAACTCCATAAGAACAAAGAAGACTCTGACAGCTAGAATAACACTAGAGGCCACCCTCCAAGAGAAATCAATACCAAGAACCTGGTTTCTTGCAATGGTTTTAGATGCCTGGAGTCCTGTTTGCTATGGAAATTGCAGACCAGCTATTATGCAACTATGTGACTTTTTAGTGTATCCCTATAGCATACAGACCATTGTCAATGATCATTTGCTATATAGTTTATATAGCTTGTGCATGACTGCTGTATGCATATTTCTGTTGCTCTAAATGTCTTGTACTGTTTCCCTACAACTGTAAGCAGTTTGTACAGTATATGCAGCATTTTTGGTTAGTAAATGCACATTAATATACTACAGTTTTTTTTATTTCTTTGCTTTACTGCAAAGTAGCTGAAAAGATACAAGTAAAAGATTTAGGGGATTCCTTAAGATCAAAGAAGACTCTACCAGATAGAAATAACACCAGAAGCCATACTAAAGAAGAGAACCAATACCAAGAACACGATTCCTTGCAAAAGCTTGAGATGCCCAGACTCCTGTTTGCTACAGAATTTGAATACCAGCTATAATGCAAGCTAAGTGACTTTTTGGTGCTACCCTATAGCATACAGATCAATATCAATGCTCATTTGCTATGAAGCTTAGATAGCGTGTACATGTGTTGTATTTATATGTTGTACTTTGTATGTCTTGTACTGTTTTCCTGCAATTGTAAGTAGTTTGAATATGAAGCATTTTTGTTTAGTAAAAGCACATTAATATACTACAGGTTTTTGTTTCCTTGCTTTACTGCAAAGTAGGCGGAAAGATACATGAAAAACAATTAGAGATTGCCATAGGACCAAGAAGACTCTGCCAGAGGGGTTAACGCTAGAAGCCATACTACAAGAGAAACAATACCAATGACCCGGTTTCTTGGAATTGCTTGGGCTGCCTGGAGGAGTCCTGTTCGCTATGGAATTCACAGACCAGCTATAATGCAAGCAAAGTGACTGCAGTGTATCCCTATAACATACAAATCAATATCAATGCTCATTTGCTATGAAGCTTAAATAGCGTGTGCATGTGTTGTATGTATATTTGTTGCACTCTGTATGTCTTGTATTGTTTTCCAGCAATTGTAAGTAGTTTAAATATGAAGCATTTTTGTCTAGTAAAACCACATTAGTATACTACGGGTTTTTTTGTTTCCTTGCTTTACTGCAAAGTAGCCGAAAACATACATGCAAAACAATTTGGAAAAAAAAAAAAGAAAAAAAAGAAAAAACAACTTCACTTTAGAGAGATTTACTTTCACTTGCTGTAGTGTTTGCAGGACAGGAAGTAAAGGGAAATCTCATCATCAGGGGGTTTTAACTCTTCCCCCGCTATATCCAAAACTGAAAAAAAAAAATGTTTTGGCTCAATAATGCCCATTTGCAGCCTCACTGTGCCCATTTGCAGCCATAGGTCCCCCAAACTTCAAACTCAGTAGTTAAGGGTTCCTAGATGCCCCCTAGCTGCAGCCAAAATTTGGGGTCTCTGCACCCAAAGGGTCCCGAAATTACATTGCTGCAGATGGACACAGTTGACTGATTTGGGGCCCCCATATCTCGGGGCCACTTGGTGCTAGGAACTCCAAATTTGGTGTGCAAACCCAGTGGAACTAGCACTACTACATATCTGCTGGGATTCCTAGCACCAAGTGGCCCTGAGATACGGTTGGTTCAGAAAATGTCAAGCTGTTTTCTGCAGCAGAGAATGACATTTTCTGAACCGACTTTGGGGCCCCGTATCTCGGGGCCACTTGGTGCTAGGAACCCCAGCTTTGGATATGTTGTAGTGCTAGTTCCACTGGGTTTGCACACAATTCCTGGCAAACCCATGTAGGACAGAATTTCACCTTGTCTATGGGTACATTTGGCCCACAAATGTTAAAATTGTCAACAATTTTTTGGCTTGACCAAAAACATAACTTTGATGGGTAATTTTGGCAGCAGCCATTTAGTAAACAATCCGGAGACTGACGCGCAATTTATAAAGCATACGATACAGCCATCATGAAAAGAAGAAAAGAAAAGGTTGGCATTGTTTATGCAAGAAAAGAGCTGCCTGGAGTGAAATGCATAGAAAATGTGGCTTTTCTTTTATTTTAGATGTTTCCTTTGATCTGAGAAACGTGGAATGCTTTCCACTCTGTCTGCCAGGCGACAGCTAAAAAAAAAAAAAAAAAATGTGTAGCAATATCGCCGCTCCATTAAATTATTCTCCAGGCTACGCGAGCAACGACAGCCGGCTGAAATAATGACACGTGAACGCGGCCATTGTGTGTGCCGAGGACGAAGCAGATTGCAGAGGATAATTTACTTACAGCCAGATGATATGGATTTTCTCTGCAAACTTCCAGCCTAGCTGATTGACTTTTTTTAGTCGTGTTTTTTTTTCGTAGCCCGAGGTTGTCTTCTGCAATCCTCTATACCAAACGCACTGTCTAATGAGCAGACGCATGTGCCGAGGTCAATGGTGGCTGCAGGTGGAACTGAACTGTGGTCCTCATGAGGGTCGTAAAGAGAACTGGTCACATTTCTGCGGAATTCCTCGGTACTTGGTATTAACCCCTTCCTGCCCAGGCCAAATTTTCAGCTTTCAGGTCCGTCGCACTTTGAATGACAACTGCGCTCCGAGCCCACCCAAGTGGGTTACAACAGCGAATTAGAAAGCGGGGTTTGACACCTGTCACCCGATTGGCTGAAAGGACAGGCGATCCTATTGGATGCCTAGGAGGAGGAGGGGAGGAGCTGGAAGCCGCCATGGAGGAAAGGACACTTGGAGCCGAGCCAATGCACCACGATGGGTTGAGTGCCGGACCAACCGGCAAACAGTGGGGGGGTTGGGTGCTGCTCGGGGGGGGGCGCAAAACAAAAACACCAGCCGCCAACTGGCAACGAGTGCAGACTTTCCTCTGCCTTTACCAAATGGGCTCATCTGCTGTAAGGGACAGGAATGCCTGCAGGAAAATAAATATACAGGAAATAGTCGTCTTGCTAGCGCTTTAACTTTACAAAATAAAAGAAATATAATTTTGGGTTTTAGTTCTCCTTTTCACAACATTTACGCAGAGGAACAGGTCAAGCCAACACTGTGAGCACAATTTACGTCCAGAGAGACGAATCGGTGGGCAGTTCAATAGTGTCCAAGTACATTTATTTCAGCGCTAATTCATAAGGAGTTCTATTTTCAAAAGAACGGTAAGATGAGGTGTTAGAACGCGACACCGCGGAGCGGTCACCGAGCTTCCGACAAATGAGAGAGGTTTTTAATGCCATTTTTTTTTTATCACCTGAAAACCAAATTATGACGTCTTCAAAAAGAGGCAAAAACCTTTTCTATAGATTCCTATCAATAAAATAAAAAAAACAATTGCTCAATCAATATTTAACGAACCACAGAGGAGACCAATGGGGGTTAATTCTCCTCATACAACGTTCACAATTCCTCAGCTCTGCTGGTCAGTGAAGGGGGCCCATCAATCCCGCTGAGTTTTGGTGGCACTTATTGGTGGATATACGTTGAAGCTTCATGGATGGTCAAGGTATCTCTGGGTCATACAGTCTTTATTATATGGGTGGTGGAAAGTTTAGAATTTTGTGCCTGCGTGGGTATCCTCCCACACTCCAAAGACATGCTGGAAAGTTAATTGCCCCCTGTCTAAATTGCCCCCTAGCACAGCGCCTTGAAAAAGTATTCATACCCCTTGAAATTGTCAACATTTTGTCATTTTACAGCTAAAAACGTCAATGTGTTTTATTGGGATTTTATGTGATAGACCAACACAAAGTGGCACATAATTGTGAAGTGGAGGGGAAATGATAAATGGTTTTCAACATTTTTTTGAAAAGTGAAAAGTGTGGGGTACATTTGTATGGCGCCCCCCGGAGTCGATACTTTGTAGAACCCCCTTTCTCTGCAATTACAGCTACAAGTCTTTTTGGGGATGTCTCTATCTATCTCATCTACAGAGGGACATTTCTGCCCATTCTTCTTTGCAAAATATCTCAAGCTCTGTCAGATTGGATGGAGAGCGTCTGTGAACAGCAATTTTCAAGTCTTGCCACAGATTCTCAATGTGATTTGGGTCTGGACTGTGACTGGGCCATTCTAACACATGAATATGCTTTGATCTAAACCATTCCATTGTAGCTCTGGCTGTATGTTTCGGGTCGTTGTCCTGCTGGAAGGTGAACCTCCGCCCCAGTCTCAAGTCTTTTGCAGATTCTAACAGGTTTTCTTCTAAGATTGCCCTGTATTTGGCTCCATCCATCTTCTCATCAACTCTGACCAGCTTCCCTGTCCCTGCCGAAGAAAAGCATCCCCACAACATGATGCTGCCACCACCATGTTTCACGGTGGGGATGGTGTGTTCAGGGTGATGTGCAGTGTTAGTTTTCTGCCACACATAGCGTTTTGCTTTTAGGCCAAAAAGTTTAATTTTGGTCTCATCTGACCAGATCACCTTCTTCCACATGTTTGCTGTGTCCTCCACATGGCTTCTCACAAACTACAAACAGGACTTCTTATGACTTTCTTTCACCAATGTCTTTCTTCTTGTCACTCCTCCATAAAGGGCAGATTTTCACATTTATTTATAAAAAATTGAAAACCATTTATCATTTTCCTTCCACTTCACAATTATGTGTCACTTTGTGTTGATCTATCACATAAAATCCCAATAAAATACATTTACATTTTTGGTTGTAACATGAGACAATGTGGAACATTTCAAGGGGTATGAATACTTTTGTGTATGTATGTGAGTTAAGGGCCTTGGATTGTAAGCTCCTTGGGTGCAGGGACTGATGGGAATGTACAATATACCGTATACATGTAAAGCACGGCATAAATTGACAGGGCTATACAAGTACCTGTAATAAATATATACAAGGATTGCCCCTCCCATTGTGCGGTTAGATAAATTGATTGAACATTCAAACCTGAGCGATTTGTCCTGCGTTTCCCCACCCACAACGCTCAGCATGAAGATATTCAATGGCGCCCGTTCACACCGGAGAATTGGGCTTCTGCTCGCTGTGCAAAACAAGTACAGAATCCTGGATTTTGGCCCCATAGATTTTAATGAAAGTGTCTGAAAACGTTCATCACGTGTGTTTTTTGTGAGCCTAAACCTTCTCAGGATGGATGGAAGGGGAGGGATTAGAGGGAAGGGAAAGGAATAGATGGAGGGGTTGGGGGATGGGATAGATAGATGGAGGAATAGATAGGTTGGGATAGGTGGGAGGGGAGAGATAGATGGAGGGAGGGATAGAGATGTGGATGAATGGATGGAGGGCTCGATGGAGGGATGGGTGCTTTGGATGGAAGGATGGATGTAGGAATGGAGGGATGGATGTAGGAATGGAGGGATGGATAAGAGGGGAGAAATGGATGAATGGGAAGGGAGGGATGAATGGAGGAATGGGCGGATAGGAGGGATGGAGGGGAGGGGTGGAGGAATGGAGGGGAGGGGAGGGATGGATATAGGAATGGATGGTGTGGATGGATCGATGGATGGATGCAAAAGGAGGAATGGATGGAGGGAGGGGAGGGACACATGGAGGAATGGATGGAAGAACGGAGGGAGGAGTAGAGGGATGGATTGCGTGGATAGAGGGATGGATAGGAGGGAGAAGGATGGATGGAGGAAAGGATTAGAGGGGAGGGAGGGATGGATGAAGGAATGGATGATGTGGATGGAGGGGAGAGATGAATAGAGGAATAGATGGATGAAGGGGTGGGAGGAATTGATGGAGGAATAGAGGGATGGATGGTGTGGATGGAGGGATGGATAAGAGGGGAGGGAGGGATGAATGGAGGGGAGGGATGGATGGAGAAACGGATGGTAAGGACAGAGTAATGGATGGGGGAGGGGGCGGTTTAGATGGAGGAATGGATGGTGTGAACGGAGGGATGGATAAGAGGAGAGGGATGAATGGAGGGGCGGTTTAGAAGGAGGGATGGTTGTGTGGATGAAGAGATGGATGGAGAGATTCATAAGGAGGGGAGGGATGAATGGAGAAATAGATGGTAAGGACAGAGGAATGGATGGGTGGAGGGATGGACTGAGCACTGGGTGGTTTAGATGGAGGGATGGATGAATGGATGGATGGATGGATGGATGGATGGATCAATGGATGGAGGGAAGGAGGGAGGGATGGAGGAATGGATGGAGGGATGGATGGAGGAATGGATGAATGGATGGGGGGATGGATGAATGGATGGAGGGAAGGAGGGAGGGATGGAGGGATGGATGGATGGAGGGATGGATGAATGGAGGGATGGATGGAGGGATGGATAAATGGAGGGATGGATAGAGGGATGGATGGGGGGGATGGATGAATTGATGGAGGGAAGGATGGATGGAGGGATGGATGGATGGATGGATAGATGAATGGATGGATGGAGGGATGGATGGATGGAGGGAGGGATGGATGGATGGAGGGAGGGAGGGAGGGAAGGATGAATGGATGGAGGGAAGGATGGATAGATGGATGGATGGAGGGATGGATGGAGGGAGGGATGGATGGAGGGGAGGGAGGGATGGATGGATGGATGGATGGAGGGATGGATGGAGGAATGGATGAATGGATGGATGGAGGGATGGATGGATGGATGAGTGAATGAATGAAGGGATGGATGGAGGGGGAGGGAAGGATAGAAGGAAGAATGAGGATCTTGGGTGATGAACCTTCTCTCTGTCTGACCACCATCAGGACGGTTCTCTGTCCTCTACAATGACTTCCCACCCAGCAATCATTTCTGTTTTATCCGCAGTTGTAACATGGAGCGGCGGCGGCAGTGTTGTTGTTTCCGCAGTTCTCACTGATCTGATATTTATTACTTTGTTGCGGTCTGATCACCATCCCTCCAGGGTGGCGGCTCTTCCCTTAGACTGATTGATGCACACTGACATTTGGGGAGGGGGGGGGGGAAGGGGCGGCCCGCCCGGTGAATTTGCGGGGCTGGCGAACAGCAGTTCTGCAAATGAAGATTTCAAACCCTCAAATTACCGTTCATAACCGGAGTCGTCCTCTTTATACAAAGTGAGTGAAGAGCGAACGTCTGACCTTCTGAAGACACTTCTCTTCTTACACTTCCAGTAACTAAGCAACCCGCCGCTGGGATGTGAAGTGATGGACAACCGGCGGGAGGAGACCGGCCTGAGCGGAGCTACGGCGATGGAGAGATAAATGGCGCATTACCGGCGGCTGCCCTTTCCCGCGGCAAGAATTCTACCGCCAGACATTATCTACTCCGCGACACTCGCCCCAACCCTCCGGCCGGCTTACAATCCCGAAAATTGGATGAGCTTGTTTCCCATTGGGGGATAGAGAACTGAAGCGCGATTCCTGCGCCCACTAGCTGCTCGGTGATTGGTCGGCTCCCAAGTCTTCACCAGATTGTGACTTGTAATGGCCGCAGAGCATAACCCATCTTCATAAATCAGAACTCCACCTGTAAGAGGAACCTGGATATAGTCCTCTATAGAGTATGTGTGCAACAATCCATTACTACGGGAAATCACAGGAGGAAGCATTTGCTCAGCCTCCCCTCCCCTCCCCCAGTGATCAGACTGTACGTTGTAACTTTGTAGAAGGAGGGGGAGTCATTTCCTCAGTCTCCCCTCCCCCCAGTGATCAGACTGTACATTGTAACTTTGTAGAAGGAGGAGGAGGCATTTCCTCAGTCTCCCCTCCCCCAGTGATCAGACTGTACATTGTAACTTTGTGTTTGTCAAAATGCACGGCACCCGCAGCGCAGTGGTGTGAAGAGTCGCATAGGATTTAAAGGGAAATATTTTTACTGCATTTTTCTTGTGTTTTTAGGAAAATAAAAATGCCGCAAAAACACATCAGCATTAAAGGGCCCATAGAGTTCTATTTGGTCACAATGAAGTCCCCCCTGCTGTCATATGTGAATAGATTATCTGGACTGGCCCATGGCTGGGGAATGATCCATTAAGAGGGGTGCGCTACTGAGAGGGTGATGGCGATATGCGTTTCCAGAAAGCCCACCAAACCCGCGGGACATAACAGAACTCTATGGGAAAACGAACCTGTGCCAAACCCCGCGGGGCCACACAGCGCTTCTCCCCCTGGTGTGGTCGGACCGCACCCAATCACTGTGAAAGCAGCTTTATGCAGCCGCCACCTCCTGGGCTCAGTGCACGGCAATCTGTTACATTTATTGTTTCCCCGGATTGGATACATTTGTATTCAGGATTGCAACTTTTGTGTAATCGTGTTAATGATCACTTTTGTTTGAAAAGCACGGCAATGCATCTGCTGCGGGGGGGGGGGGGGGGGGGGTTCCGCCGACTCCAGGGAAGACGCGGCCGGCTTCGGTTCCCCTATAAAAGGCGTTTTTTGTCCTCTACAAAAAAATAAACCATTTGGTTACGCTGACCCAGTCTGACTCCGCTGATTTGTTCCTCATTACCGCGGTAAGTAAAAAGCTGAATGGGCTGCTGAGCAGCAAATACAAACACATCAAGTACAAATGGGCGAGTAAACATTGACAATTCGCATTTAATGCGCCTCAGCTGCAGCCTGTTTACTGGGATGGATGTGACACCCGAGCCGCAGATTATCCGCAGCTGATTGATAACATAACAATATACAATCCGCGCGGCACGCAGGACGGAGCTTTGTATCCCACCTCCGATTTCTTTGTTTTACAGGTAAAATAAAATCGTGTGTGGCATAGTCAGTCATTTATACGGCGTCTACCTTCAAGGGTAAAAATAAATAAATATATATATATTTATTTATATATATATATATATATATATATATATATATATATATATATATATATATATATATATATATATATATATATATATATTACACATATATTCACAGCGCTTCACTTTTTCCACATTTTTTCATGTTACAGCCTTATTCCAAAGTGGATTAAATTTATTATTTTCCTCAAAACTCTACAAACAATCCCCCATAATGACAACACGAAAGAAGTTTGTTTGAAATCGTTCCAAATGTATTAAAGATGAAAAACAAAAAAATCCCATGTACAAGTATTCACAGCCTTCGCCATAACACTCAAAATTGAACTCAGGTGCCTCCTGTTTCCACTGATCATCCTTGAGATGTTTCTACAACTTGATTGGAGTCCACTTCTGGTAAATTCAGTTGATTGGACATGATTTGGAAAGGCACACACCTGTCTATAGAAGGTCCCACGGGTAACCGTGCATGTCAGAGCACAAACCAAGCCATGAAGTCCAAGCAATTGTCTGTAGACCTCCGAGACAGGATTGTATGGAGGCACCAGATCTGGGGAAGGGTACAGAAACATTTCTGCAGCATTGAAGGTCCCAATGAACACAGTGGCCTCCATCATCTCTAAACGGAAGAAGTTTGGAACCACCAGGACTCTTCCCAGGGTGGGCCGCCCGACCAAACTGAGCGATCGGGGGAGAAGGGCCTTAGTCAAGGAGATGACCAAGAACCTGATGATCACTCGGACAGAGCTCCATCGTTTCTCTGTGTAGAGAGGAGAACCTTCCAGAAGAACAACCAACTCTGCAGCACTCCACCAATCAGGCATGTATGGTAGAGTGACCAGACAGTAAAAGGCACATGACAGCCCACCTGGAGTTTGCCAAAAGGCACCTGAAGGACTCTCAGACCATGAGAAACAAAATTCTCTGGTCTGATGAAACAAAGATTGAACTCTTTGGCCTGAATGGCAAGTGTCATGTCTGGAGGAAACCAGGCACCACTCATCACCTGGTCAATACCATCCCTACAGTGAAACATGGTGGTGGCAGTATCATGCTGTAGGGATGTTTTTCAGCAGCAGGAACTGGGAGACTAGTCAGGATGGAGGGAAAGATGAATTGCAGCAATGTACAGAGACATCCTTAATAAAAACCTGCTCCAGAGCGCTCTGGACCTCAGACTGGGGTGAAGGTTCATCTTCCAACAGGACAACAACCCTAAGCATACAGCCAAGATAACAAGGGATTGGCTACAGGACAACTCTGTGAATGCCCTTGAGTGGCCCAACCAGAGCCCAGACTTGAACCCGATTGAACATCTCTGGAGAGATCTAAAAATGGCTGTGCACCGACGCTCCCCATCCAACCTGATGGAGCTTGAGAGGTCAAAGAAGAATGGGAGAAACTGCCCAAAAATAGGTGTGCCAAGCTTGTAGCATTATACTCAAAAAGACTTGAGACTGTAATTGGTGCCAAAGGAGCTTCACCAAAGTATTTCGCAAAGGCTGTGAATACTTATGTACATGGGATTTTTTTCATTTTTTTAATAAATTTGCAAAGATTTTAAACAAACTTCTTTCAGGTTGTCATTATGGGGTATCGTTTGTAGAATTTTGAGGAAAATAATGAATTTAATCCATTTTGGAATAAGGCTGTTACATAACAAAATGTGGAAAAAGTGTCAGACGCGAGTGAGGAAAAGCCGATCACCGGCTCTTCCTATTTACATCGTGAACAGCCATGATTGGACGCGGCTGATCACGTGGTAAAGAGTCTCCGTCAGAGTCAGACTGACACACCGCAACAACGATCGCCGCTATTCCCCCCCCCCCCGGGGGCGCGCAGTGGCTTAATATCCTGAGGACGTCATACGACGCACAGTCAGGATATTGAAACCGGTTTGCCGCCGTCATTCTGGCGGGCGGCAAGTGGTTAAAAAAAAAAAATTTCGATTTATTTTATTTGTAAATGACTTTTCAATGCGTTGCAACATTGCTGACAGCTGAAGTAAAAACAAAACAGTTGCGGTAGGTATCAGTAATTGGTATCGGCGAGTAAAAAAAAAAAAAAAAAGAAAAGTATCGGTACTTGTACTCATTGTAAAAAAAAAAACGGTATCGGTGCATCCCCAGTACAGATGATAGCTGACGCGTTTCGCACAGTGAAAGTCTGCAATCTGATGGATGCTGAGGGTTTGTCCTTCAATCATCAAGAAGGAATCAAAAGGGTATTTACAACCGTACAAGTCTTCTTCTACGACCTGCCATTTGTCTGGAGTTACTCTTTTTGGTTGCTTTCATTTAATTATCAGAGTTTTTATTTTTTTGCACCGGCAAACATGAACTAGTGATGGCCTTCATCACGTTACCATTGTGCGGTCTGGGTCTGAACGTACCACCGTGTGCTCCGCACATCACCCATTGAGTCCTCTAGCCGTTCCTCCGTCCCGCAGGCAGAGGGACTTCCGTACATGTCACATCTAATAACCAGCCCCGGGTGTGGACGGGGGTGACCTTCGTACCGGACTTCCTCCCACAAGACCACAGATGAGCCAGCACAGGAAGTCTGGAGTCCTACTGACATTTGGGTTCTTCTAGAGAGGAGCCCGCCTCCGGCACAGGTCAAGGAGGCCAAACTCCTCTATCCTTACAGGGAGAAAACGTCAATGGAGAGTTATGTAAGGACAACTGAGAACGTCACAAAAACGCCTTCACTTCCTGCTACGGCCCGGCGTTCTAGCTATGTGGATTCAGGTCTTTGTTACGAAGGAAAACCACAACCTTCATTATTCTGTGGCATCAAAAAAAAAAAAAAAATGTATCTATAAAAAAAATAAGAGATATCATTTACAAACTACAGTACTTCACACACTCTCTGGCCACTTTATGTGCCCACCACACACCGGCCTGCATTTGTCACTGCGTCAGTTTCCACCCCCGATGTAACAAAGCAGCAGAATAAACCAATGTGCATAAAATTGCAGTGTAAAGTGGAGCCAACATCTGATATACACTCACCGGCCACTTTATTAGGTACACCTGTTCAATCGCTTGGTGACACAAGTTGCTAATCAGCCAATCACGCGGCAGCAACTCAATGCATTTAGGCATCTAGGCGTGGTGAAGACGACTTGCTGAAGTTGAAACTGAGCATCAGCATGGGGAAGAAAGGGGATTCAAGTGACTTTGAACGTGCCATTGTTGTTGGTGGCAGACGGGCTGGTTTGAGTATTTCTGGGATTTTCACACACAACCATTTCTCGGGTTTACAGAGAATGGTGGGAAAAAAGAGAAAATATCCAGTGAGCGGCAGTTGTGTGGAGAAAAATGCCTTGCTGAGGTCAGAGGTGAATGGGCAGACTGGTTGGAGAATGATAAAGAGGCAACAGTAACTCAAAATACCCACTCGTTACATCCAAAAGTATGCAGAATACCATCTCTGAATGCACAACACATCGAACCTTGAAGCGGATGGGCTACAGAAGCAGAAGACCACACCGGGTGCCACTCCTGTCAGCTAAGAACAGGAAACTGAGGCTACAATTGGCACAGGATCACCAAAATTGGACAATAGAAGGTTGGAAAAACGTTGCCTGGTCTGATGAGTCTCAATTTCGGCTGCAACATTTAGATGGTGGGGTCAGAATTTGGAGCATGGATCCATCCTGCCTTGTATCACCGGTTCAGGCTGGTGGTGGGGGGTGTAATGGTGTGGGGGATGGGATATCACTGGTTCAGGCTGCTGGTGGTGGGGGTGTAATGGTGGGGGAGATATTTTCTTGGCACACTTTGGGCCCCTTAGTACCAATTGATCATGGTTTATACACCACGGCCTACCTGAGTATTGTTGGTGACCATGTCCATCCCTTTATGACTACAGTGTCCCCATCTTCTGATGGCTCCTTCCAGCAGGATAATGCTCCATGTCACAAAACTCCAATCATCTCACCACTGGACAATGAGGTCCCTGTACTCCAATGGCCTCCAAACTCACCACATCTCATCCAATAGAGCACATTTGGGATGTGGTGAAAAACGGGGGATTCGGACCATCCATGTGCAGCCGGCAAATCTGAAGCAACTGTGTGATGTTATCATGTCACTATAGAGGAAAATCTCTGAGGAACGTTTCCAACACCTTGTTGTACTTATGCCACCAAGAATGAATGCAAAAGGGGGTCCAACCCGCTACTAGCAAGGTGGACCTAATACAGTGGCCAGTCAGCGTATATGATAGAAAAAAAAAAAATTGTGAAAAAATGGTCAACAACTACAGGGAAGTTTTTTTGGGTTTCTGCAATTTGAGCTTTTGCTATAGATCATGGACACCAGATGATGGTCTACCATGTCTGCTAAAAACTGACAAAATTAGCCAAAGTGTTTCTGTCAATAAAGTCTCTCTAGGGGAATAGTGTCTGGGCTGGTTAGGAAGCCGAGTCTGATTATTATTGTTTATCCTGTGGGTGGCTCAACATACAAACAATTGCCTGCATAACCAACTACCTCTTTACTGCCTATAGAACCCAAAGTTAAAAATGATGAAGAAACAGTGTAATTTGGCCTTTCTCAATCTTTTTAAAACAGAGAAACCCTTATAACAATATTTGGGCTTCAGGGAACCTCTTCTAATAACTGCTATAACTAAAGCTTGGGTATATTGGTTTGAACAGCAAGATGGTGCTCATTGGGACTGGGGCACCATTACACTTGGGTCAAAGAGAAGAATTCACCTTACATTGGTGATCAGTGAGAAGAATGTCCCTTACATTGGTGATCAGTGAGAAGAATGCTCCTTACATTGGTGATCAGTGGGAAGAATGTTCCTTACATTGGTGATCAGTGGGAAGAATGTTCCTTACATTGGTGATCAGTGAGAAGAATGTCCCTTACATTGGTGATCAGTGAGAAGAATGTTCCTTACATTGGTGATCAATGGGAAGAATGTTCCTTACATTGGTGATCAGTGAGAAGAATGCTCCTTACATTGGTGATCAGTGGGAAGAATGTTCCTTACATTGGTGATCAGTGGGAAGAATGTTCCTTACATTGGTGATCAGTGAGAAGAATGTCCCTTACATTGGTGATCAGTGAGAAGAATGTTCCTTACATTGGTGATCAATGGGAAGAATGTTCCTTACATTGGTGATCAGTGGGAAGAATGTTCCTTACATTGGTGGTCAGTGGGAAGAATGTTCCTTACATTGGTGATCAGTGGGAAGAATGTTCCTTACATTGGTGATCAGTGAGAAGAATGTTCCTTACATTGGTGATCAGTGGGAAGAATGTTCCTTACATTGGTGATCAGTGGGAAGAATGTTCCTTACATTGGTGATCAGTGGGAAGAATGTCCCTTACATTGGTGATCAGTGGGAAGAATGTCCCTTACATTGGTGATCAGTGGGAAGAATGTCCCTTACATTGGTGATCAGTGAGAAGAATGTCCCTTACATTGGTGATCAGTGAGAAGAATGCTCCTTACATTGGTGATCAGTGGGAAGAATGTCCCTTACATTGGTGATCAGTGAGAAGAATGTCCCTTACATTAGTGGTCAGTGGGAAGATTGCCCACCAGATATGTAATTTCCTACTTGTGTGATTGACTCACTGATTAGTCTGTACTAAGATACAAGTCAAATTTTGGGCATCCCCTGCAACAAAAATGTAATTTTTGGTGAGATACTCCAGAAGGGAAATCACTTCTAAAGGGATGCAGACTCTGTGCGCTTCCAGCACAAGCACAGGAGCTTATATATGCAGCCCTCAGAAACATAATTTCAATTCCTGGACGCTGCATACGTATGTTACCCAGTCATAGACAGTTTCAAGAAATAGTAGCGGAGAAGTAAGAAACAACAGGGTGTCTACCACAGCCGTGAAATCTTGGTGGCAGGTGAAGTGAAGGCTCCTCTCTATAACAAACAAAACTACAAATGGATGTTGAAAACTACTTCCGAAAAGAAATTTCCCAGAAATCAGTCCAGCGAGGTGGTCTCACTCCTACCTACGGCACTTCTTTCCACCCGTCTATGTGTGGTTATTTTCCTCATCATTCTCTGATTGTCCTCATTGGGAATGATAAAAGCTCTCTTCATCCTGTTTCCAGGTAACCGGCTCTCTAAACTGTCACTTTGCCGCACCGTAATCTCAGCCCAGCCGTATATTTACTCATCGTGGACAAGTGACAATCAAGGTGGGGACGCCCGCAGCTGGTGAAAGTACATTTTATGACAAAAGGCACAATGGCTTTTTTTAAATGCGAAAATTTTATTCTCGCCGGGGGAAGTATATTATCACCATTCCAATAACTTGAACAGTTGGCGAATGGCAGTTAAAGGACGCCATTTATCACTGCGGCTGTATGGGTCTTGTAGGGACCGAACATCAGATATATGGAAAACATCCTGCTAGCAGTATTTAGGCTGATTAAAGATAAACGCCCATCAAACAGTTAAAAAAAACACACACAACAAAAAACCCTCCCCTCTGGGGGCTCTATGTACATTGTGGGGATTTTAACAATATAGCAGATTCGTACCGTTTGTTATTGTTAAAAAATATCCCCCCCCATCCCCATGTCCTGTGCCGACTGATTCTGTATGGGAGAGTCGGGTTCATTATAATCACCTGGTGGACTCTCAGTGTTCTAATTAGAAGAGCTGCAGGGTCAGAATGCCTTTAGAAGTAATAACTTCTAGGGAGTATCTCTTCAAAAATGAAATTCCTATTACAGAGGATGCCTACATTTTTACTTAAATCTTAGTGCAGATGTCTGAGGAATTCAGTGACCCAATCACACGAGCAGGAAATGACATTTCTGGGGTATTCCCTGCACCAACTGTATACAGAACACCTCCAGGTTGCCAAATTGCATTAAGTTTTCTTTTTTTTTTTTAGCTTTAGAAAATGATAGCAGCTTCAAATTGAAATAGAAAGGTTTATTCAATAACATTAAATGACAAATGGCCCGTGTAACAATTGTATATATATTATATCTCTATATAGATATTTTGGCTAGGGAATGGTTAAAGTGCACATGTGCCAAGAATATGGGCATTAAAGAATTTGCATATTCTTAATGAAAAAAAAAAAAAAGAACACCTTTAAAACAAGCCATCCTTGACCTCTGTAGCTGCTTGTACTGTGAAGCAATTCATTCTCAAATTTTCTCAAGGATCACAACAAAGTCTCAGAAGTTGGGCTTGCTCAGTTTCTACCAGCTCAGAAACACGGGCTGCGTGTTTAGAGGAGATTCTGGTGCAAAAGCAAGTAATAGGAAAAGATCTAAAGATTTCAGTGTCTCTGTTGAAGAGGAGTATCTCTACAATGCCTACAGCACATACGTCAAACACAAGGCCCATGGGCCGAATACGGCCCACCAGGCCTTGCCATGTGGCCCTCACACCCAGTTTTGCAGCAGGAATGTGGCGGAACTCTATTCCACCACCTCCGGCTTTCACCCTCTGCTCCCGCACCCCGCTGTCACTTGTAAACACAGAAGCCTTCTGAATTTACGAGGGACGGCTTTGCTCTCAGCAGCTCCCAGATCTAACAGATCCCTACAAACACTCACGGCGGGGCACAGCGGGACAGACCTCCATAATCTGAATGAGAATGTTCTTCCTGCAAGGCGAGGCACAGCCGCCTACACAGGGAGGCACTAGAGCTGGGCCAGGGAAGGAGAGACTAGAGATATGAGGAAGCTTTGGGGGTTGGGGTTGCACAATATGCGTAGCGCACCCCTAAGCCCTGCACTCTGTACTTAGCACACCCCTGAACTCTGCACTCCACGTTATCCTGAACTCTGCACCCTGTATCCCACTTACTCCTGAACCCTGTATTCTATACATTGCTAGCCCCTTAAACCCAGCACTCTGTATACAGCACATTCCTCAACCCGTGCACACTGTGCGTAGAGCACCCCTGAACTCTGCACTCTGTATATAGTGTACTCCTAAACTCTGTACGTAGCACACCCCTGAACTCTGCACCCTGTATGCCACGTACTCCTGAACCCTGTAATCTATATGTTGCTAACCCTTTAAACCCAGCACTCTGTATACAGCACACTCCTCAACCCTTGCACACTGTGTGTAGAGCACCCTTGAACTCTGCACTCTGTATGTAGTGCACCCCTGAACTCTGCACTTCACGTTATCCTGAACTCTGCACTCTGTATGCAACGTACTCCTGATCCCTGCATTCTATATGTTGCTAACCCCTTAAACCCAGCACTATGTATACAGAGCACTCCTCAACCCAGCACTCTGTATGCAGCGCACTCCTGAACTCTGCCCCCTGTATGCAGCGCACTCCTGAACTCTGCCCCCTGTATGCAGCGCACTCCTGAACTCTGCCCCCTGTATGCAGCGCACTCCTGAACTCTGCCCCCTGTATGCAGCACACTCCTGAACTCTGCCCCCTGTATGCAGCTCACTCCTGAACTCTGCCCCCTGTATGCAGCTCACTCCTGAACTCTGCCAAATGTATGCAGCGCACTCCTGAACTCTGCCCCCTGTATGCAGCGCACTCCTGAACTCTGCCCCCTGTATGCAGCGCACTCCTGAACTCTGCCCCCTGTAAGCAGCGCACGCCTGAACTCTGCCCCCTGTAAGCAGCGCACTCCTGAACTCTGCCCCCTGTAAGCAGCGCACTCCTGAACTCTGCCCCCTGTAAGCAGCGCACTCCTGAACTCTGCCCCCTGTAAGCAGCGCACTCCTGAACTCTGCCCCCTGTAAGCAGTGCACTCCTGAACTCTGCCTCCCCACGCAGTGCACTCCTGAACTCTGCATGCCATGCACTCCTGACCCTGCAGTCTGTATATAGCACACTTGTGAACCCTGCACCCTATATACAGCACACTCCTGAACCCTGCACGCAGCGCACTCCTGAACTCTGCCTCCTTATGCAGCATACTCCTAAACTCTGCCCCCTGTACGCAGCGCACTCCTGAAATCTGCCCCCTGTACACAGCGCACTCCTGAAATCTGCCCCCTGAACTCTGCATGCTGTGTACTCCTGACCCTGCAGTCTGTATATAGCGCACTCCTGAACCCTGCATTCTATACGGAGCACACTCCTGAGTACTCCTATGTATCTGGGTAGATACATAGTCTTACACAGTCTTAGAAACAACCGGCCCTTTGAGGGTAGCCATAATGTTGATTCGGCCAACGATAAAGTTGAGTTTGACATCTCTGCCCTATGGTGACAGCAGCCTCAACAGATAAGTAAATCTTTCATGTTCCATGTCTTAAACCTCTTTTGCACTAATTAAGTGCACTAGACGGGCTCTCCTGGCTCCCTCTTTTCCTAAGAACATCCAGAGCTTTACCAGAGACCCCCGGCCAGCCCTTTAAGACTGAACACCGTGGACCTGAGTTGACCACCAGACTCTAGATCAGGGTTCTCCAAACTTTCTGAACAAAAGGGCCAGTTTATTGTCCTTCAGACGTTAGAAGTGCTGGACTACAGCCAGAGGGAGTAAACAATTTTCCATCGTTGGTGTCCGTGGGAGGCACTGCGTCCCATCCTTAGTGTCCGTGGGAGGCACTGTGCTCCATCCTTGGTGTCCGTGGGAGGCACTGAGCCCCATCCTTGGTCTCCGTGGGAGGCACTGAGCCCCATCCTTGGTGTCCATGGGAGGCACCGTACCCCATCCTTGGTGTCCGTGGGAGGCACCGTGCCCCATCCTTGGTGTCCGTGGGAGGCACCGTGCCCCATCCTTGGTGTCCGTGGGAGGCACCGTGCCCCATCCTTGGTGTCCGTGGGAGGCACTGTGCTCCATCCTTGGTGTCAGTAGATGGTATAGTGCCCCAAGAGCCAGCTAAAGGCAAGCAAAAGTCCACATCTGGCCCCCAGGCTGCAGTTTGGAGTCTACTGCTCTGGATCCTTGCCTTTCGGCCTCTTCCAGCCTGGAGAAATCCTCATCTTCAGGTGACACAGAGTGACCAAAGAAGGTGAGGTTTTTAAAAACTCCACTCATACCATCTCGCAAAAGACCAGAACATGGCTGCCACCAACGACCCAGTAAGCTTATCACCATCACGCTCGCTCTTTCAGTTCCTGACTCCAGGAAAGCGACGATTTATACATAATTACATGCATAACGTTACCTCTATAAGGACGTGTGACAGCCATCAAGCTGACAGCGCATGCCTTTCATGCAACACAATGACACCGTGAAATCTGTCTGATCTATAACACGCTAATTTCATTATGAGATGGCTATAAATAAACAAGCTTATCAAACATGCAGATCTATCTCTTGTGTGACTGATGGTGTCATTCAACGTCCTCACCATCATTATTCTGTTATATACAGCATGATATAAGCCTCCAATAAACTCTCTTCTCTTCCAAGAAATCTCTTCCATTAGGGACATCAGCGATTTATAGGATGTTTCAAATGCACGAGTTCTACTTTTAACCCTTTATGACTATAGCATCTATTTGGAATAATACAGAGAACCTGTAGATTGTACAACTGAGGCCAAATCTTTAGGGCTAGAAGGTTCTGAAGCAATTGAGGTAAAATCTTTAGCACTAGGAGGATATGGAGCACCCACAGACACCAAGGTCAAATCTTTAGCGCAAAGGGCATAGAGAACCTAAGAACAACTGAGGTCAAATCTTTAGCGCAAAGGGTATGGAGAACCTAAGTACAACTGAGGTCAAATCTTTAGCGCAAAGGGCATAGAGAACCTAAGAACAACTGAGGTCAAATCTTTAGCACCAGGAGGTTAAAGAGAACAAATATACAAATGAGGTCAAATATTTAGCACTGGGAGGATATGGAGCACCTATCTAGGATGGAGATCAAATCTTTAGCGCAAAGGGTATGGAGAACCTAAGTACAACTGAGGTCAAATCTTTAGTGTCAGGAGGTTAAGGAGTACAAATATACAACTGAGGTCAAATCTTTAGGGCTGGGAGGTTAAGGAGGCCTTATGTACCACTAAGGTCAAATCTTTAGGGCTAGGAGGTTAAGGAGCCCTTATGTACCACTGAGGTCAAATCTTTAGCAATAGGTGGTTAAGGAGCACCTACGTACAACTGAGGTCAAATCTTTAGCACTAGGAGGATATGGAGCACCTATCTACAATTGAGGTCAAATCTTTAATGCTAAGAGGTTATGGAGCACCTAAGTACAACTGGGGTCAAATCTTTAGCACCAGGCGTTTAAAGAGAACAAATATACAACAGAGGTCAAATCTTTAGCGCTAAGAAGTGAAGAATCACCTATGTACAACTGAGGTCAAAACTTTAGTGCCAAGAAGTGAAGAATCACCTATGTACAACTGAGGTCAAAACTTTAGTGCCAAGAAGTGAAGAATCACCTATGTACAACTGAGGTCAAAACTTTAGCGCCAAGAAGTGAAGAATCACCTTTGTACAACTGAGGTCAAATCTTTAGCAGTGGCAGGTTAAGGAGCACCTATCTACAACCGAGGACAAATCTTCAGCACTAGCAGGTTATAGAGCACCTACAGTATGTGCAACTCAGGTCAGATCTTTAGCAGTAGGAGGTTAAGGAGCATCAATGTACAATGCAGGTCAAATTTTTAGGGCTAGGTAGTTAAGGAGCACTTATCTAAGACTGAGGTCAAATCCTTAGCACTAGGAGGATATGGAGCACCTATGTACAACAGAGGTCAAATCTTTAGTGCTAGGAGGTTATGGAGCACCTATGTACAAGGGAGGTCAAATCTTTAGCACTAACGGGTTATGGAGCACCTATGTACAAAAGGTGGTCAAATCTTTAGCGCAAACAAGTTATGGTGCACCAATATACAACGGAGGTCAATTTTTTAGGAGGAAAAGGGCTGTGGCAAAGATAAAAGGGAAGAGAGGGAGTGGGGGGGGGGGGGAGAGAACAAGAGGTGGGAGGGAGAAGGGAGAACAAGAGGTGGGAGGGAGAAGGCTGGTAGTAAGCTGGTGAGACAGAGATGGGGGAGGGGGGGAGAGATGGGGGAGGGGGGGAGAGGTGGGGGATGGGAGGAAGAAAGGGAGGAGGGTAGAAAGATGAGGGGGAGAGAGCAGGGGGGGGGAGGTGGGAGGAGAGAGCGAGGGGAAGACAAACGTGGGGATAGATTGACCGGGGGGAGGTTAGAAAGACGGGGGGGGTGAATAACGGGTGGGGAAGGGGGGCAGGGGAGAGTGATTCTCTCCCCCCCCCCCCCACCCCGATCTCACAGATCTAGCAAACGATGGCTAAAATTCAGCAGCAGGAAATGTGATTCCATATTCTTCTTATTAAAGGTTTCTTTATTCTTGCAACATCATTTTTTATTTTTTTTTGCACTCCATTTTCACTCTACAATGAACGCGTGATTTACTTTTTCTGACCCACATCCAAAAGAAATTACATTTTGTGTACAGAGAGAAATCACACTAACCACTTCTGCCTAAATAGGCGTAGGAAAAAACGCAATTACGGGACAAACTACACTTACGCAGAGAACTGTCAGTGACTTGTGACTTGCAAATGAAGTGATTAGATTTACTTGCTTCTGTACAGAAATCTTCTTCATCCAAATCGGGGTTCTTCTCCGAGAATAGTTACATGGCAATGAGGCGTTGGGAGCGTTCGATACGCCATCTTTCAAGAAAAACAATAACCCGCGCACGGTGCTCGGAGGCAGCAATCACAGGGAATTGTTACGCGAGTTGCTCATCGTGTCGCCTGATAAAGAAGTTACTACAAAGGGAACGAATAACGTATTTTCAGAGAGCGCGCAATTAGGTTATTGTTGCAAGCCTTTACCCAATGATCGCTTTTGACTTTCACTTTGGCTGCGGTTCCACCTTGCGCTGATTGTCTACACAGCATATCGGGGAAGGTGCTGAGACAAGAATAAGGCCTCATACCAAAAACTGCACTTTTAAGGGCATTTGACTTTTTTTTTTTTTCCATGTAGGTGGAGGCTTTTTTTTTAAATTCAAGCTTCCCTATGTACCAATATATACACCAATATAGCATTAATGTACTTATTTTGTAGAAATAAAAAGCTTTCTATTTATCCTACACAGCCCTTACCTCAGTGTCCAGCTTGTTGTATATAAAAAAAAACTTCATTACTTCCTGGACGGCCCTTAAGACGCAAAAATTACAGACACAGGAAGGAGTTTACCAGCTGACCTCATTATCACACACCCAGCATCTGCCCTCCTACTTCAGTAGATCGCTCCCACCCACGTCTGCAGGGGCACGTTTTTCCAATGCAATCAGCGATCACCGCTTTTACTAAATACACAGGCATCAATATTTTTTTCTACCTTACATTCATATTGCATAGATTGTTCATTTGGCAGAGTGTGCAGGAGCTGAGCGATTAGATAACAGTCTATGTGGAGCAGAGCTGTAGTATTGAAAACAGGAGTAGTATATCCTGAGTTCTGTAAAGCTCACCATACAATATAGCAGTGTTTCTCAACCGTTTTTCAGTGAAGGCACCCTTTAAAATGATGCACAATCTTGGGGCGCACCGGCCTAATAGTAGTTTGTGCAGTATGGTAGTGGCAGGGTGGTAGGCGAGTAGTATGTGGTGGCAGGACAGTCAGTGAGCAGTATGTGGTGGCAGGGCGGTCAGTGAGCAGTATGTGGTGGCAGGGCGGTCAGTGAGCAGTATGTGGTGGCAGGGTGGTCAGTGAGCAGTATGTGGTGGTAGGGTGGTCAGTAAGCAGTATGTGGTGGCAGGGTGGTCAGTGAGCAGTATGTGGTGGCAGGGTGGTCAGTGAGCAGTATGTGGTGGCAGGGCGGTCAGTGAGCATTATGTGGTGGCAGGGCAGTCAGTGAGCAGTATGTGGTGGCAGGGTGGTCAGTGAGCAGTAATTGGTGGCAGGGTGGTCAGTGAGCATTATGTGGTGGCGGGGCAGTCAGTGAGCAGTATGTGGTGGCAGGGTGGTCAGTGAGCAGTAATTGGTGGCAGGGTGGTCAGTAAGCAGTATATGGTGGCAGAATAGGGATAAGGCAGTATGTAGCAGTATTATGGTCAATGAACAGTATGTAGTGGCAATGAGCAGTGTGTGGTGGCAGGGCAGTCAGTGAGCAGTATGCGGTGGCAGGGCAGTCAGTGAGCAGTATGCGGTGGCAGGGCAGTCAGTGAACAGTATGCGGTGGCAGGGCAGTCAGTGAGCAGTATGCGGTGGCAGGGCAGTCAGTGAGCAGTATGCGGTGGCAGGGCAGTCAATGAGCAGAATGCGGTGGCAGGGTAGTCAGTGAGCAGTATGCGGTGGCAAGGCAGTCAGTGAGCAGTATGCGGTGGCAGGGCGGTCAGTGAGCAGTGTGCGGTGGCAGGGCGGTCAGTGAGCAGTATGCGGTGGCAGGGCAGTCAGTGAGCAGTATGCGGTGGCAGGGCGGTCAGTGAGCAGTGTGCGGTGGCAGGGCAGTCAATGAGCAGAATGCGGTGGCAGGGCAGTCAGTGAGCAGTATGCGGTGGCAGGGCAGTCAGTGAGCAGTATGCGGTGGCAGGGCAGTCAATGAGCAGAATATGGTGGCAGGGCAGTCAGTGAGCAGTATGCGGTGGCAGGGCAGTCAGTGAGCAGTGTGCGGTGGCAGGGCGGTCAGTGAGCAGTATGCGGTGGCAAGGCAGTCAATGAGCAGAATGCGGTGGCAGGACAGTCAGTAAGCAGTATGCGGTGGCAGGGCAGTCAGTGAGCAGTGTGCGGTGGCAGGGCAGTCAGTGAGCAGTGTGCGGTGGCAGGGCGGTCAGTGAGCAGTATGCGGTGGCAGGGCGGTCAGTGAGCAGTATGCGGTGGCAGGGCGGTCAGTGAGCAGTATGCGGTGGCAGGGCGGTCAGTGAGCAGTATGCGGTGGCAGGGCGGTCAGTGAGCAGTATGCGGTGGCAGGGCGGTCAGTGAGCAGTATGCGGTGGCAGGGCGGTCAGTGAGCAGTATGCGGTGGCAGGGCGGTCAGTGAGCAGTATGCGGTGGCAGGGCGGTCAGTGAGCAGTATGCGGTGGCAGGGCAGTCAATGAGCAGAATGCGGTGGCAGGGCAGTCAGTGAGCAGTATGCGGTGGCAGGGCAGTCAGTGAGCAGTGTGCGGTGGCAGGGCGGTCAGTGAGCAGTGTGCGGTGGCAGGGCGGTCAGTGAGCAGTGTGCGGTGGCAGGGCAGTCAATGAGCAGAATGCGGTGGCAGGGCAGTCAGTGAGCAGTATGCGGTGGCAGGGCAGTCAGTCAGCAGTATGCGGTGGCAGGGCAGTCAATGAGCAGAATGCGGTGGCAGGGCAGTCAGTGAGCAGTATGCGGTGGCAGGGCAGTCAGTGAGCAGTGTGCAGTGGCAGGGCGGTCAGTGAGCAGTATGCGGTGGCAGGGCAGTCAATGAGCAGAATGCGGTGGCAGGACAGTCAGTAAGCAGTATGCGGTGGCAGGGCGGTCAGTGAGCAGTATGCGGTGGCAGGGCGGTCAGTGAGCAGTATGCGGTGGCAGGGCGGTCAGTGAGCAGTATGCGGTGGCAGGGCGGTCAGTGAGCAGTATGCGGTGGCAGGGCGGTCAGTGAGCAGTATGCGGTGGCAGGGCGGTCAGTTAGCAGTATGAGGTGGCAGGGCGGTCAGTGAGCAGTATGCAGTGGCAGGGCAATCAGTTAGCACTACGTGTTGGCAGGGCAGTCAGTGAGCACACAGAATTCCTACTGAGGAAACTTCTCCCCATCAGCCACTTACTGCACAGCCGGGGATGGAGGTGCAGGGCTGTTATTTCTGCTCCTCCTCCTGCCCTATGCTGAGCTTCTGAATGAAGTGGCCACCTGTGTGAGGAAGGTAGGAGGTCGCCACACCCGGTCCTAACTACCACCTCCAGCTGACAAAAGGTGCTAAGCACGGCACCCCCTGGCTTAGGATACTCTGCACGGGGCACAGGGAAGGAGATATCCAAGAGCTCAAGGGGACAACCTGAACTCTGTGGGAAGGAGAGAGCAACAGGCAGCTCCTGCCAGGCCCCCCTACTGACCCTTACCCCCCCCACTGGTGGCCTTGGAGGCAGATGAGGGTAAACCAAGGATGCTGTGCTGGTGTCCGACATGCTCATTAGCAATCAATTACTTCATCGGTTAGTGGGACGCAGGTGGGTAGTCCAGCAAAGACATGGCTCAAGCTACCTGACCCACATGTCAACCTTTGCTCGTACACTTTTTAGCCATTTTGCTACAACACCCCTGAAGAGCCTAAATGGCCCCCCTAGATGAAGCGGCACACCAGTTGAAAAAAACTGGACTAAAGCCCCTGAAAGGAGCAGTTTTTCTGTCTGATAGCGACCGCTCAAATTCTGCCTTTTTGTTTTCCCTCCCGCCACACAAACAGTTGGAATCTGTGATGGGAAATTAAACGAGTCACCGACATCTCCGCAGGCTTCACTCAGGTGCCCGCTGGCTGTTTACACACCTGGGGCACTTACAGGCTACTAATTTCCTTGTCACCCCATTCAGCTGTGTAAATTGACCCCAGCAATATAGAGACCTATATATGGCGGATGGAAGACTTGAGACGCCGTGTTACAGCCAGATAAGCTCTGATAAGATAACGCCAGACAAATGTTTCTGCTGACTCACGAACTGGCACAGTGCTCGGTGCGCACAACGAAATTAGTCACCAAAACTACTCATTACAAATACATAGCCACCGGAGGCGGTCACCACAGCATCTGCCTTTAAACTAACTGGATAACATCTACTTTGCTAAAGTACTATGTATCTTTTAGAGCAGGGGTCTCTAAACTTTCAAAACAAAAAGGGCCACTTTACTGTCCTCTAGACTTAAAGGGGCCGGGCTGTAGCCAGTGGGAGTAGAAAATGAGAAAATGCCCCAGCATTAGTGTCCGTGGGAGGAATAGTGCGCTATCATTGGTATCAATGGAAAGAATAGTGCCCCATCATTGGTATCAATGGAAGAAATAGTGCCCCATCATTGGTATCAATGGAAAGAATAGTGCCCCATCATTGGTATCAATGGAAAGAATAGTGCCCCATCATTGGTATAGATGGAAAGAATAGTGCCCCATCATTTGTATCAATGGAAACAATAGTGCCCTATCATTGGTATCAATGGAAAGAATAGTGTCCTATCTGGCTACAATGCAATAAACTGACACAATTGAGCTATGAATTATTGTATTTGTCGAGTGTCTTACCTATTTATATGCACCTTTTTATAACATTCTGACCACTGACAGGTGAAGTGAATAACATTGATTATCTGATTACGATGACATCTGAAAGTGGGCGCGATATATTAGGCAGCAAGTGAACATGTTGTCTCTGAAGTTGGTGTGATGAAAGCAGAAAAAAAATGGGCAAATGTAAGGATTTGTGCAACTTTGGCAAGAGCCAAATTATAATGTCAAGGCAACTGGGAGAGCAACCCAAAAACTGCAGCTCTTAAGGAAAGTTCTAGGTCTGCAGTGGTCAGGATTGCCCAAAAGTGGTCCAAGGGAGGGAAACCGGCCAACCGGCGACACGGTCATGGGCGACCAAGGATAATTAATGTAGATGGGGAGGCAAGGCTCAGTTATGAAGGTGGGGGAGGAAATCTCATTGATGGAGGTGGGGAGGAAAGGCTCATTGATGGAAGTGGGGAGGAAAGGCTCATTGATGGAGGTGGGGAGGAAAGGCTCATTGATGGAGGGGGGGAGGGATCGCTTATTGATGGAGGTGAGGAGGAAAGGCATAATGATGGAGGTGGGGAGGGCTCATTGATGGAGGTGGGGAGGGAAGGCTCATTGATGGAGGTGGGGAGGGAAGGCTCATTGATGGAGGTGGGGAGGGAAGGCTCATTGATGGAGGTGGGGAGGGAAGGCTCATTGATGGAGGTGGGGAGGGAAGGCTCATTGATGGAGGTGGGGAGGGAAGGCTCATTGATGGAAGTGGGGAGGGAAGGCTCATTGATGGCGGTGGGGAGGGAAGGCTCATTGATGGAAGTGGGGAGGGAAGGCTCATTGATGGAGGTGGGGAGGGAAAGCTCATTGATGGAAGTGGGGAGGGAAGGCTCATTGATGGAGGTGGGGGGGGGCTCAGTGATGAAGGTGGGGAGGGAAGGCTCATTGATGGAGGTGGGGGGGGGCTTAGTGATGAAGGTGGGGGGGTCTCATTGATGGAGGTGGAGGGGCTCATTGATGGAGATGGGGGGGCTCATTGATGGAGGTGGGGGGGCTCATTGATGGAGGTGGGGGGGCTCATTGATGGAGGTGAGTGGGAACAAATCCCTTAAACACGCGTCGAACACAAGATCTACGGCTGAATCCAGTCCGTCATTCCATTTCATGTGGCCCTCACACCTCTCCTGCAACTGTGGCACCCCACTCCTCTCCGCCCCCACCTTGTCTCAGCAGTTGGCAGCAGTAAAGGACAGAACTCCTCCTACAGATCCATCACCTCTCTGTGCAGCCACAGCACCCCCTCGTCTCCGCCTCCCCTAGTCTCATCATTCAGCAGACCCTGGCAGCTGACTCCAGCCCTCCTCTGGTCCTCCTCAAGACCCTGCACTTTCTGCTTCCCAGCTCTCCCCCCAGCTTCTTCCCGGCAGCAGCACTAGGTAAGGGGGGTGCACTGGGATGTAAGGGAGGATGGGGGACTCTTGACTAATGGTGGAGGGGGGGTTTGACATCTGATGTAAAAGGGGCGCGGGGTGTTCTGAACGTCTAGGCTTACAGATACAACAGGTCCTTTGAGGGCAACCATAGTGCTAATGCGACCTGCAATGAAATTGATTTAACACCCCTGATTTAAAAGGTAAAACAACTTCCAAACACGGATTTCATCTTTGCATTCCTCTGTTTACTGGGAGATTGTCTAATGAATTGCAATGTTATAAAATGCCAAATGACAGAGTGCAAAGTAAACAGGGGCAATCTTCCCTATATAGTGACTTTTGCCTTATTTATACAGAAAATTGGAACAGGAGGAAGAAATGTTAGAAAATAACATTGTATACAACAACGTGGATATAACAAAAGCTGAGCCGAGCCCGCTCTTGTGTATAAAGCCCTTTATCGGGAAATCTGAAATACGCAATCCAGCTGTCTCATCTGTTCATATTACGGAGAGGCAAAGGTCTGTCAATGAAAAAAAGGTATCATGTATAATAGATTCGGCTATGGAAGGATAAGTAAAAGTATTGTTTTGCAGGCAGTACAAATTTGTGGAAAGATCTGAAATATTTATTTCATGGAAAGGTTAAAAAAAACGGGTTTATAGCTAGCTGTAACAAAATACCTTCTAAACCAGAAGAAGACAAAACCAAAACCATTAGAAAACGCCAACAATGACCACTATATGGTCAAAACTGGACATTTTACCATCGAACATATATGGCATGACTGTGCCCCTGTGTACAAAGCCAGCTCCATAAAGACATGGTTTGACCACTTTGGTGTGGAGGAACTCAAGTATCCGGTGCAGAGCCCCGGCCTCATCCTGAACACCTGAACACCTTTTGAATGAACTGGAATGCCGATTGTGAGCCCAGTCTTCTTATCCAACATCAATACTGACCTCACAAATGGATACAAATTCCCATGAACACCATACAAAATCTTGGGGAAAGTCTTCCCAGAAGAGCAGAGTGACCTCAACCCTACTGAACATCTCTGGGATGAATTGGACCACCAGTTGTGAGCCAGATGTTCTCACCCAACATTAGTACCTAACCTCACAAATGGGCACAAATTTCCACAGACACCCTACAAAATCTACTTTTCCCAGAAGAGTGGATGATGTTATAGCTGCAAAGGGGGAAGATTCATATGGTCATGGAGGTATGGGGGCAACTCCTTATTAGTTTTGGTTTTGGAATGGGATATCCAACAAGCTCATATAGACGTTATGGGTGTAGGATCTCAAACCCCGACCTCAACCCTACTGAACACCTTTTGGATGAATTGAAACATGATTGTGAGCCAGGTCTTCTCAACCAACATCAGTACTAACCTCACAAATAGACACAAATTCCCATGGACACACTACAAAATCTATACTTCCAAGAAGAGTGGATGAGGTTCTAGATAGGGGCAGCTCCATATTAATGGTTATGGAGATAGAGGGGAAACTTCATATTATTTGCCTTGGTTTTAGAGTGAAATGTCCAACAAGCTGATATAGGCGTTATGGGAGTAGGAACTCAAGTGTCCTGAACTGAGCCCTAACCTCAACCCTACTGAATGCCTTTGGGATAAATTGTGAGCTACACCATCTCATCCAACACCATCATCTGACCTCACAAATGGGCACAAATTCCCAAAGACACCCCCCAAAATCTTTCTGAAAGCCTTCCCAGAAGATTGGAGGGTTTTATAGCCACAAAGGGGGGCAACTCCATATCAATGGCCATGGTTCTGGAATGGGATGCCCAACAAAGTCAGATAGGTGTTATGGGAGTAGGAACTCAAGTGTCCTGAACTGAGCCCTAACCTTAACCCTACTGAATGCTTTTGGGATGAATTGTGAGCCAGACCATCTCATCCAACATCATCACCTGACCTCACAAATGGGCACACATTTCCCAAGACACCCTCCAAAATCTTGCGGAAAGCCTTCCCCGAAGAGTGGAAGCTATCACAGCCGCAAAGGTGACTCTATACTCCATAATGCCCATGGCTCTGGAATAGGATGCTCAGCAAGCTCAGAGCTGTGATGGTCAGTTGTCCACAAACATATGCCCATGTAAAGTGTCTGGCAAGCTTCTGTCAGTGCTGGGCTCAGCCCTTCCCTCTCTGAGCTGGCCGCACAGCTGTCGACTATTTGGCAGCTCCCATCTCTCTCCACAGTTACCCAGCTGTTGTTGATTCTGCTCATCAGTCCTGCGTTCCTGTTGAAGACTTGCTCGGCTGACGTTCCTTCTGGATCCTGATCCTGCTTGCTGTACTACTACGTTTATCTCTGGCTCTCTGACATTTGCTTGGCTGGCTACCCGATCCGGTTACTGTACTCTGGCTTGTTTAGACTATGCTTACTCTGTTTACCTTATTATTATTATTATTATTAATAAACAAGTGTGATTTAACTATACTTCTGTCTCGGTCTGATTCATGGCTCCTGATAGCTTCATCTTCTATCTGGAGGATTTTGAAATGTTACTTTCTACTAATGCAAGTCTATCAGTCAGTCAATCGTGACTGACAACGATACACATTTTGTGATTGAGAATTTATCTCAGCAGCTGGTAATCATTTTCCAACTCATCTCAAGCAGTGGGTGCTATGCTCTATAGGCAAGGCCTGCGTTTGTATTGGTAATACACTGCAGGAAGAAGAGGGTGTTCCAAAAAAAGAAACATTGTGGGGTGGGCATCTTTCAGTGTCTGTTTTAGCCTCATCTGATAGCATTGTAACTAACTTTATGAAAGGTTTGCTTGGAAGTTATACAACTGATTCATGCTGAGAAAATTGTCATTTCGTGTTTTAAATGTGACGGTTGGAGGTATAAAATCTTCTGAATTTCAGCATGGGAGATCCGCCAGTCAAGTGTTTAACTTGGTAGCCATCATTCCATCATTACAAAAGGAAGTGCAGAGAGCTTGTCCGGAGAGGAGCCAACAAAGGACCCTTCACAATGGAATCACAATAGATTGGTAGCGTCATTGTCTCCGCCATTGTTGCACCGCTCACACAGGTCCCTCCCAGCATGCGGTTTTCATTTTCAAATCTCTTTTTTACAGGAACACATTTCCTCAGATAACAAGTCACCCAATATTCTGCTGAGAAGAAAATACCCCGCCAGACCAAAAAGCCATCAGAAAGAAGGAGCTTTCCTTTTATTTTTCTGCTTAAATGGAAAGTACAGTGTATTTTTAGGAACTATATACACTATATGGCTAAAGGTATATGGGAAACGCTCCAAAAGATGAAGTTCAGGCATTTCCAGTGAAGGGTACTGTTAATGCCACAACATGACATTGTAGACAAATGTGCTCTTCCAACCTTGCAGTAACAGTTTGTACAAAGCCAGCTCCATAAAAACATGGTGTGACCAGTTTGGTGTGGAGGAACCCTAGTGTCCTGTACAGAGCCCTGACCTCAACCCTACTGAGGAGCTTTGGAATGAATTGGAACACCGACTGTGAAACAGGTCCTCTCATCCAACATCAGTATCCGACTTCAACCCTGCTGAACACCTGTGGAAAGAATTGGAACTACGATAGAGAGCCAGGTCCTCTCATCCAACTTCAGTTCTGGCTCATAAGAACCCTACCATTATTGGTAACTCTGCAAGTAAAGCACACATCTAAGAGTCCAAGAAAGGGCCATCCATCTTTGAACCGTATGGCCCCCCTCCAAATTATTGAGTTTAGCATAAAAATATATGGTTTGACTAGTTTCGTGTGGCGGAAATCAAATATCCTGCACAGAACCCTGACCTCAACCCTACTGAACACCTTTGGAATGAACTTGAAAGCCGATGGTGAGTCAGGTCTTCTCATACAATATCAGTACCTAACCTCAATCCTACAATCCAACACAAAAGGTATTAATACCAATGTCAACTGTGAGCCAGGTCTTCTAATCCAACATTAGTACCTGACTTCACAAATGGGCACTAATTCATACAGACAACCTCCAAAATCTTGCGGAAAGCCTTCGCAGAACAGTGGAGGATGTAATAGCAACCAAAAAGGGACCAACTACGTATTAATAGCCATAGTTTTTAAAAGGGATGTCCAACCTGCTGATCTACACTATATGGTCAAACATTTGTGAACACCTATATGCGCTTGTTGGACATCCCATTTCAAAACCATGGCCATTATTATGGCCTTGGTCTCCCCTTTGCACCCATAACAGCCCCCACTATTCTAGGGTGACAACGATTCCCCAGTTGTGCTTCTATATTATCATTCTATCCCTTGCGTGCTTCAAAACAGCTTTTGGTTGGTCAGCCTGTCAACATTTTAGTAGACTTCTCTTAAAGCGGTTGTAAACCCCGCTTTCACATTTTTACCTACAGGTAAGTCTATAATAAGGCTTACCTGTAGGTAAAATAAATATCTCCTAAACCTGTATGGTTTAGGAGATATTCACCTTGCATGCAGCCGCTGACGTCAGTGGCACATACGCTCTGAAGGTCCGGCAAATTCTGCCAGAAATTCAGAGCCCCTTGCCGGAAAGAGGACTTCCGCGCGCATGCATCATCGCGGCTCCGGCCACTCTGCTCCCTCAGCGGTGACCGGGAAGCGATGCCGGCGCTTCGTTCGAAGGTAAGCATTTCATAATGAGCTAGTATGTGCTGCATACTAGCTCAGTATGCCTTTGCCTTACAGGTTGCTTTTTTTTTGGGGGGGGGGCATACAACCACTTTAAGCCAACACCTGGTGGGGTAAATGGAAGCCTACATGAGGTTGGAGGCTTGAGGACTCCATCATAGGTTCATGTGACCAGGCGACACCAAAAGTGCACAACTGAAAGACAGTTGTCACGCTATGTAATAGGCAGAGAAATAACAAGGGTTTACATGGGAAGATAACCAGGTAATATTTTACTCAAATCTTCAGATTGAAAAAAAGAAAAGAACTTTTGTAATGGGATTAACATTTTAACACTCATAGGAGATTATCGGTTGGCTTCACATATACTTAGGAGGTCAACATCCCAATAATCACCTATGAAAATCTGCTCACCCGACTTTCTCTTTAAGATCTTCAGGAAAGTCATCACTATTCTTCCAGCATATCAGTAATTACAAAGTATATCAAGAATGATTCGATTCTACACGGAGAACGCTCCATTCTTCCGCTAAACGACTCTTTATTTTGGAACGGTGATCACAAATCCCTGTTTGGCTTTATCAAGTTTTTTTTTTTTTCCTTTTTACTCTGTGTCTTTGAGTATGCGTTTCTCCAGAGGCGATCGCACAATCAAGTCATTGTTGCATGAAAATATAACTAATTTCAGAGCTAAACAGAAGCGAGAGCTGTTCCTGGCAAAGGCTGGAGCCTGATAACAGACGGGATTTTTGGCAATCGAGTCAATAACCTGGCTACACCAACCGCGCGTTACCAACCAGAGAACCAGAGCAATGACACTGGGAAAGGCTTAGCAAAAGAATTTTGGACTAACAGCTTCAAGCGTTGGTATGATTTATTAACAGTATTAATTAAGTGTATCAATAGCCAAAACTTTTATTTTTAAGTTTTGGATAGAGTAGGAAGCGTTAAAACCCTTGTGCAGTTATTTGTGTACCATTGGTACCATGATGTGTACCGTTGGGGAAATTTCTCTTTAGAGACATAGGCTAATAACCGTAGGAAAAACTTGTCCAGTCATTAATTTCATATTGGAAAATACTGATTTCTGCCATTTGCCCATTTAATAAATGAAGGTACTGTGGCTCGTGCATAGGTACAGAAACCAGAAGACACCTTCCATTAGCCTGGCTTCAGAGAACAGCTAAACTAAACACTGATTTCTGATTGGCTGCAGGACTCTTGATCTTTGCACTATTTAATTAGATTAGTCTTTTGTGCTGTGACCAGCGAAAATTTGTTTGCAGATGCCCAAGAGCTGTCAATCGTCTCTCTGTGCCGGCTCTCCAGAGCTTAAATAGATTCTGCAGGCACATTCGTGACAGTAATCACTTTTTGGCGCAGGGGGGGATTTGATTTCAAGCAGGGCAATCGCAAGTCCATCTCAAGAGGCTGCCGGCAGCAGAAGAGCCCTCTATTCATGGCCAAATCCAATCAACGCATGGTAATGGCCAGAGGAGAAGATGGCAGAAAAGGCAGAATGATAACAAGCAGACTAAAGAGCTGAAATAGAGACTAAAGAGTAGAGAAAGAGGGAGCGCATAGGAGAGATAGTGGGAGCGCATAGGAGAGATAGTGGGAGCGCAGAGGAGAGAAAGAGGAAGAGCAGAGGAGAGAACGAGGAAGAGCGGATGAGAGAAAGAGGGAGGGGCGAGAAGAGAAAGAGGGAGCACAGAGGAGAGAAAGAGGGAGAGCAAGAGTCCAAAGAGAGAGAATGGAAAAAAAGAGAGCAGAAGAGAGAAAGAGGAAGAGCCAAGAAGAGAAAGAAGGAAAACTGAGGAGAAAAAGATGGAGAGCCGAGGAGAGAAAGAAGGGGAGCCTAGGAGAGAAAGAAGGAGAGCCTAGGAGAGAAAGAAGGCAAGCCGAGGAGAGAAAAGGAGAGCCAAAGAGAGAGAAGGAGGGCAGACAAGAGAAAGAGGGAGAGCCACAGAGTGAAAGAAGGAGAGCCAAGGAGAGAAAGGAGAGCCGAGGAGGGAAAGAGGGAAAGCCAAGGAGAGTAAGAGCCGAGGAGTGAGAGAAGGAGAGCCGAGGAGAGAAAGAAGGAGAGCCAAGGCGAGACAGAAGGAGAGCTGAGGAGAGAAAGAAAGAGAGCCGAGGAGAGAAAGAAAGAGCCGAGGAGAAAAAAGAGGGAGAGCTGAGGAGAGAAAGAGGGAGAGCCGAGGAGAGAAAGAGGGAGAGCCGAGGAGAGAAAGAGGGAGAGCCGAGGAGAGAAAGAGGGAGAGCCGAGGAGAGAAAGAGGGAGAGCCGAGGAGAGAAAGAGGGAGAGCCGAGGAGAGAAAGAGGGAGAGCCAAGGCGAGACAGGAGAGCCGAGAAGAGAAAGAAAGAGTCGAGGAGAAAAAGAGGTAGAACCGAGGAGAGAAAGAGGGAGAGCCGAGGAGAGAAAGAGGGAGAGCCGAGGAGAGAAAGAGGGAGAGCCAAGGAGAGAAAGAGGGAGTGCCAAGGAGAGAAAGAGGGAGTGCCAAGGAGAGAAAGAAGGAGAGCCAGGAGAGAAAGAGGGAGAGCTGAGGAGAAAAAGAAGGAGAGTGGAGGAGTGAAAGAAGGAGAGCCAAGGAGAGACAGAAGGAGAGCCGAGGAGAGACAGAAGGAGAGCCGAGGAGAGACAGAAGGAGAGCCGAGGAGAGAAAGAGGGAGGGGCAAGAAGAGAAAGAGGGAGGGGTGAGAAGAGAAAGAGGGAGCACATAGGAGAGATAGTGGGAGCGCAGAGGAGAGAAAGAGGAAAAGCAGGAGGAGAGAAAGAGGAAGAGCTAAGGAGAGAACGAGGAAGAGCGAATGAGAGAGAGGGAGAGGCAAGAAGAGAAAGAGGGAGGGGCGAGAAGAGAAAGAGGGAGCACAGAGGAGAGAAAGAGGGAGAGAAAGAGTCCAAAGAGAGAGAAGGTAAAAAAAGAGAGCAGAAGAGAAAAAGAGGAAGAGCCAAAAAGAGAGAAGGAGAGCAAGAGGAAGAGCCAAGAAGAGAAAGAAGGAAAACTGAGGAGAAAAAGAAGGAGAGCCGAGGAGAGAAAGAAGGAGAGCCTAGGAGAGAAAGAAGGAGAGCCTAGGAGAGAAAGAAGGAGAGCCTAGGAGAGAAAGAAGGAGAGCCTAGGAGAGAAAGAAGGCAAGCCGAGGAGAGAGAAGGAGGGCAGACAAGAGAGGGAGAGTCACAGAGTGAAAGAAGGAGAGCCGAGGAGAGAAAGGAGAGCCGAGGAGAGAAAGGAGAGCCGAGGAGAGAAAGAGGGAAAGCCAAGGAAAGAAATAGGAAGAGCCGAGGAGTGAGAGAAGGAGAGCCGAGGAGAGCCGAGGAGAGAAAGAAGGAGAGCTGAGGAGAGAAAGAGGGAGAGCTGAGGAGAGAAAGAGGGAGAGCTGAGGAGAGAAAGAGGGAGAGCTGAGGAGAGAAAGAGGGAGAGCTGAGGAGAGAAAGAGGGAGAGCTGAGGAGAGAAAGAGGGAGAGCCAAAGAGAGAGAAGGAAAGTTGAGGAGAAAAAAAAAAAAAAAAAAAGAGAGAGAGCTGAGGAGAGAAAGAGGCAAAGCCAAGGAGAATAAATGTAAGATTGAGAAAGGAGAGCAGAAAGGAAGACGGAGAGAAAAGCAAAAGACAGCAAGAAAAAAAATGGAGAAACAGAGATGAGAGTCATAATGATGATTGACAGATGAAATAGAACTCCAGAACAGCAATAAAGATTCACGGAAGAGAAGAGTAATAATGTAGGTGGGTAGAACTATGAAACAGATATCTCCAGGACCCGACACACAATCAGCCATATACAAGACACCGCAATTTATTCTGTGCGTAGCAGACTCCGGATACATATAGCAAATGGATCTGTTCCAGCTTTGCTCCCTGAATTCTAGGAATAGTGCAGATGTTCTGTGTACTGTGCTATATTTATATAAAGTGTATCAGAGACTGGCATGAGGCAATACAGGAACTGTACCCCAAAATAGCAATTCCAGCAATAAAAAAGAAAATTATATTTTTAAACATGTCCAAAGCCTGACTGCAACATTTTAATTTTAAGCAATTTCTGTGGTCAATATCATATAACTACTTTAGCTGCAACAATATGACTGTATTGTCTGTGGGGAAAATGTATTATGTGGTCGAGGTTGTACTTTACCTATCGTCTTTTCTTCTTGTTCCAGTACCAGAAACACGAGTCTTTCAAAGCTTCGCAAACTTTATATAAACCAATCAGGAGATGGGCAGGGATGGCGACTGTCACTCCAGCGCTCTAATTTCAACTTCCATTAAAGTATAAAACGTCATTTTTATATATACAGACACACAGTATAATTGGAGTGGTTTTGAGCAGTACAACTTCTAGTACCTCCTTGATGGTTGATCTGGGCCACAGCCATGGCAATCTCCAACTGGTCACTCGTCTTGCTACCACGCAACTGGGGGGATTCAACAATGAAGGGACAACCAAATTGCCATGAGTGCAAGGATGTTTATGTGAAGCCAGGCTTCCTACCCAGCTTAAAAGACTGGCATCTGTAGTGATAATTTTCCAAGACTTTGGGGGAAAATCCAGCACATTAGGGAGATGCATGGGGCTTGTCCAATATCCCACTTTGATAGAATGTTCAGTTGCAACGGTCTTGCGTTAAACTGGGCATATACACTATATTACCAAAAGTATTGGGAAACCTGCCTTTACACACACATGAACTGGAATGGCGTCTTAGTCCGTAAGGTTCAATATTGAGTTGGCCCACCCTTTGCAGCTATAACAGCATCAACTCTTCTGGGAAGGCTGTCCACAAGGTTTAGGAGTGTGTCTATGGCAATGTTTGAATATTCTTCCAGAAGCGCATTTGTAAGATCAGGCACTGATGTTGGACGAGAAGGTCTGGCTAGCAGTCTCCACTTCAATTCATCCCAAAGGTGTTCGGGTTGAGGTCAGGACGCTGTGCAGGCCAGTCAAGTTCCTCCACTCCACACTCGTTCATCCATGTCTTTATGGACCTTACTTTGTGCACTGGTCCAAATCATTTGGTGGAGGGGAGATTATGGTGTTGGGGTTGTTTTTCAGGGGTTGGGCTTGGCCCCTTAGTTCCAGTAAAGGGAACTCTTGAAGCGCGAGCATACGAAGATATTTTGGACAATTTTATGCAACCAACTTTGTGGGAAAAGTTTGGGGATGGCCCCTTAATGTTTCAACATTGTGCACCAGTATACAAACAAGGTCAATAAAGACATGGATGAGTGAGTTTGAGGTTGAGGAACTTGACTGGCCTGCACAAAGTCTTGAACTCAACCCCAAAGAACACCTTTAGGATGAATTAAAGTGGAGACTGCAAGCCAGGCCCTGCTCGTCCACATCGGTGCCTGACCTGACAAATGGGCTTCTGGAAGAATGGTCAAACATTCCCATAGACACACTCCGAAACCTTGTGGATAACCTTCCCAGAAGAGTTGAAGCTGTTAAAGCTGCAAAGGGTGGGCTAACTCAATAATGAACCCTACGGACCAAGACTGGGTTGCCAATAAAGTTCATGTGCGTGTAAAGGCAGGCGTCCCAATACTTTTGGTAATAAAGTGTAGAACTTCCTTGAAGGAGGTTACCATCAGGCCCAAGACCCTCATGTAGGCACAAACTGAAGGTTGACCCTGGGAGCAAAAGAAGAAGGTCAAAGATTTGTTCCTCGGCAGAAGGATCCTTGACAGGACTGTATCCAATATCAGACCTAGGTTCTCTAAACTGGGAGTCGATTCCAGTAATGATTTCCACAGGTTGGAGATCCAAGTAAGGTTCGACAGAGTCCGCTGGACTTTGGCTTACAGGGATATGGAGGATTGATCTTCTAGCAGATCATTCAGGTAACTTACAACATGTGTCCCCTGGGAACGGAGCAGAGCTAAGACAGGGGGGCAAGCACCTTGGTGAAAACCAGGAGGGACATGGACAGGCCAACGGGAAGGGTGACAAATTGTTAATGCTGATCGCCCACTGCAAAACATAGATAGCATTGATGAGAATGTTCAAGTAAACATCCAGGATGTCTACAGAGTAAAAAAAAAACCCCAGGAGGAGGGAGGCAATGACCCAACTGGCCAGTTCTATGTGGAGCATTGGAAGCTGTAGAAAGACTTGAGTGTTGTCACATCCAGAATGGGCTGAACGCCTCCAATTTGCTTGGTAACTGATTGGGCTTGAGTAGAAACCTTAAAAACGTTCCTTACTTGGAACCTGGGCAACAATCCCCTATGAAAATAGCTGATGAACAGCAGCATTAAGACCCACCTGTCCTTGTATAGAGAGTAGCAAATTTGAGAGCATGAAGCCTGGAGAAGGCAGGACCCAAAACTCCAGTTTGCAGCCCCTGGAAATTGTACTCTGGACAAGAGATCTGAAATTTGCTAGCACCAGAAATCTGAAAGATGTCCCCTACTCTGACAAATGGAGGCGCCCCCTTCATTGGGAAGAAGGCTTACAGCCAGACTAGCCTGGCCAAGGGGACCATGTCTTCCAAAAAAAAGTTGTTCCAGACTTCTGTTTGGAGCTGGAGGCCCCATGGGCGGAGCCGGCTTAGGTCCCTTCCACAGCTCTGCTCTCTCTCCTTGTGCAGGGTGACTGGTCTGGTCTCCGCCCCCTCCTGTAGTTTTCTCTAGTGGGTGGAGCCTGCTGGGCTCCTCCCACGGCTCTGCTCTCTCTCCTTGTGCAGGGTGACTGGTCTTGTCTCCACCCCCTCCTGTAGTTTTATGGGTGGAGCCTGCAGAGACCCTCCCACAGCTGTGCTCTCTCTCTCTTTGTGCAGAGTGACTGATCTGGTCTCCGCCCCCTCCTGTAGTTTTCTGCAGTGGGTGAAGCCTGATTAGGTCCCTTCCACAGCTCTTCTCCTTTTACAGGCTATGTACAGCTCAGTGATGATGTCACTGCTACTTTTACAAGGTAATATCACACAAAGTGGATTTACACTATATTGCCAAAAGTATTAGGACGCCTGCCTTTACACGCACATAAACTTTATTGGCATCCCAGTCTTAGTCCGTAGGGTTCATTATTGAGTTGGCCCACCCTTTGCAGCTATAACAGCTTCAACTCTTCTGGGAAGGCCGTCCACAAGGTTTAGGAGTGTGTCTATGGGAATGTTTGACCATTCTTCCAGAAGAGCATTTGTGAGGTCAGGCACTGATGCTGGACAAGAAGGCCTGGCTCGCAGTCTCCACTCTAATTCATCCCAAAGGTGTTCGAGGTTAGTCAAGTTTCTCCACCCCAAACTCACTCATCCATGTCTTTATGGACCTTGCTTTGTGCACTGGTGCGCAGTCATGTTGGAACAGGAAGGGGCCATCCCCAAACTGTTCCCACAAACTTGGGGAGCATGAAATTGCCCAGAATGTCTTGGTATGCTGATGCCTTAAAAGTTCCCTTCACTGGAACTAAGGGGCCAAGTGCAACCCCTGACGAACAACCCCCCACCATAATCCCCCCTCCACCAAATGATTTGGACCAGTGCACAAAGCAAGATCCATCAAAACATGGATGAGTGAGTTTGCGGTGGAGGAACTTGACTGGCCTGCACAGAGTCCTGACCTCAACCCGATAGAACACCTTTGGGAAGAATTAGAGAGGAGACTGCGAGCCAGGCCTTCTTTGTCCAACATCAGTGCCTGACCTCACAAATACTCTTCTGGAAGAACGGTCAAACATTCCCATAGACACACTCCTAAACCTTGTGGACAGCCTTCCCAGAAGAGTTGAAGCTGCTATAGCTGAAAAGGGTGGGCCAACTCAATATTGAACCCTACGGACTAAGACTGGGATGCCATTAAAGTTCATGTGTGTGTAAATGCAGGTGTCCCAATACTTTTGACAATATAGTGTATATCCTATGTGGCTCTTGAGGAATATATTAAAATGTTGTGCCCGGAGTTCAGCTTTAAAGCCAGCCTTCCTTTTTATTCAGTGTATTATCAGTCTAGTCCACTAAAACACAGAGAGCAAGGTTCCATGCATAATTAAAGCGCCCCCCCCCCCCCTCCCCTTCAATCCCTCCAAATATCTTAGCAACTGATTTGCTAGATTCCTGATGAGCCTTCCACTGTCGGAGTTAATTTGGGCCGCCTGCCTCCTCGCCCAATCCCTTTTGGCGATAAGGAGAATTCAAGCTTGTAGCCGAGGCAGCCATCGGAATCAATACTCATCAGGGCCTCCTAATTTACAGCGAGCGAGTTCGATCGCAAGGCGAGGATCCCGAGAGAGGCGGCAAAAAAAAGTCTGGTTAACCAGCGCGCCGAGCTCGCCCCAACTCTACTACCGGGACCCGCTAATGCCAGCTAATGCCAGCTAATCCGAGCCAACGCACATTCGTAGGTGCAGAACGCCGTTCCGATCAGCCGAGGGAAAACGCCACCGATAAGTGTCCATAGAATCGTATTGTCTGCAGGAAAACAATCAGGTCCTCCATCTTAACACCTTGGCGCCAATCGCACGCAAATATGCGGCTTCTCAGAGGGCGGGCCTTGGCGCCGAGCGGCCCGCATATTTGCGTGCAACAGCCCCTCCCTGCGTGCTCCCGGTGTGGTGACCAAGCTACTCATGGAAAGCAACCCAATCGCTGATCCGGATTTTTCCGATCATGTGACCACTGTGACAATTTTGAAAGAAAAACTTTTTTTTTTGTTGCTATAATACATAGCCAAAAAAAACAAATGATAAAAAAAACAAAATGTATTCATCAGTTTAGGCCGATATATATTCTTCTACATATTTTCGGTAAAAAAAAAAAAAGACCCAGAGCTGTTAACCCCCACAGTGCCCGTGTTTCGTCACATATGGCGACCCATCAAATTTGGCTACCCGCTGGAGTGCGCATGCGCGACGCTGCCAAATGCGTTCCAACACTTTTAAAACTTTACGTTTTAAAAGTGTTAAAAGTGACAAAAAACACTTTTGACACTTTTTATTTTTTTTAAAAGCTTTTTAAAAAAGTGTTAAAAGTGACAAAAGTTTTATAAGTGTTTAAAAAAAAATAAAAAATAAAAAAAGTGTCAAAAGTGTTTTTATCACTTTTAACACTTTTAAAACGTAAAGTTTTAAAAGTGTTGGAACGCATTTGGCAGCATCGCGCATGCGCACTCAAGCGGGTAGCCAATAGTGATGGGTCGCCATATGTGATGAAACACCGGAATTTCAGCAGCAGGAAGAGGACAGGGCGTCCCTGCAGTAAAGATTTCTACAGAATCCAGCAGGCTGCAGATTGTGCGACATCCTTCACTACAGGTAAGTCATGTAACTAAAGCTGTACAGAGAAAATTTTTTTTTTTTTAAAGTAAACGTCAGCTTTAAAAAAAAAAAAATGTGTAGGATATCCTGCGCTACCTTGTAGGTATTGATATATGACTTGTTTTGTGATGGGTGGCTGCATACAACCCAATTGTGTTCCCACAATGTGAATCAAATGCTGAGAGTGTATGTTGTTGCGCCTAATGCCCTTCATCAGGGATATATCCCTGATGAAGTCACGTGATACCCCTGATGAAGTCATGCGATACCCCCTCATGAAGTCACGTGATAACCCCAATGAAGTCACGCGATAACCCAGATGAAGTCACGTGATACCCCCTGATGAAGTCACGTGATACCCCCTGATGAAGTCACGTGATACCCCCTGATGAAGTCATGTGACCATGATGACACGCGTACGGTAGAGTCAGGTTACACTGCTGCACACAGGAAGTGAGGTGGGAACCTTTGTATCCAGCTGACCACAGGAGTTGTTTCTTTTAAACTTAAACATAAGTTACTATTTTTAAATAAATACCTATTTTGAAATTACTATACCATGAGGACCCCCCCCTTTTTTTTTTTTTTTTTGCATGGATCTTTATAATGGAGAAAAAACTGTGGTTTTAAAGGGCCACACACCTCACTAAAGAAAGAGTATCCTTATATACAGCAGAACAAACGAGGAGGAGGAGGTCAGAGGAGCCCATTGTGCATACCCCAGAATATAGGGGAAGGCGAAATGTGACCTAGTAAGAGAGGTCAAGCAGTGGTGAGAGCATTGGTTGAGAGGTGGTGGGGATCACCGAAGCACCAGCACTTTTTTGATTACAGATTATTATCCTAATTATATGGACTTCCCTATGAATTGCTTATACATGCTGCACTTTTAAGGGTTTTTTTCAGTTTATGCGATTTATGCTGCACATTTATTTGCACTGTTATTAGAGTACATCTAGGAACCAGTGTTTGATTTTATGCAATTGATATCTATATATGACCCACCGATATTATTCACTATGGACACTAAAGGAGGAAGATTTCAGACTTTGTTGGCACTTACGGTTGGTAATATTATAATATTATGAACTCACTTATGAATTAAATACACACGTTACACTTTTAAGGACTTTTTCAGTTCTTTACGATTCTATTGTGAGATTGTGATTTTGCGATTATGCCATTGTGTTGCGATTTTTTTCAAAGTACACATTTTGTTTCACATTTCACTTACCGTATTTTTCGCTCCATAAGACGCACTCCCCCCCCCCCCAATGGGGGAAAATGTTGGTGCGAATTATGGAGATAATACCGACTAGGCCCCCCCCCCGTCGCCATGTCACAATAGCGGTCGGCCGTCTCCCGCGAGCCTGGCGATCTCCTGGCTAAGCCTGTCACTCACGGAAGTCAGAGCAGCCCCAGCGGCGGCATGGCGTACGGCCACTCCTGCTGCTCTGTCTTCCATCTAAGTGACAGGCGGATTTGATGACGTCCTCGCCAGTCGCCGGGCTGGGCACAGGTCAGGCTGCATTTTTAATGGGCACAGCTCAGGTTGCATTTTTAATGGGCACAGCTCAGGTTGCATTTTTAATGGGCACAGGTCAGGCTGCACTTAATGGGCACAGGTCAGGCTGCACTTAATGGGCACAGGTCAGGCTGCACTTAATGGGCACAGGTCAGGCTGCACTTAATGGGCACAGGTCAGGCTGCATTTTTAATGGTCACAAGTCAGGCTGCATTTTTAATGGGCACAGGTCAGGCTGAATTTTTAATGGGCACAGCTCAGGTTGCATTTTTAATGGGCACAGCTCAGGTTGAATTTTTAATGGGCACAGCTCAGGTTGCATTTTTAATGGGCACAGGTCAGGCTGCATTTTTAATGAACACAGGTCAGGCTACACTTAATGGGCACAGGTCAGGCTGCATTTTTAATGAACACAGGTCAGGCTACACTTAATGGGCACAGGTCAGGCTGCATTTTTAATGGGCACAGGTCAGGCTACACTTAATGGGCACAGGTCAGGCTGCATTTTTAATGAACACAGGTCAGGCTACACTTAATGGGCACAGGTCAGGCTGCATTTTTAATGGGCACAGGTCAGGCTACACTTAATGGGCACAGGTCAGGCTGCATTTTTAATGGGCACAGGTCAGGCTACACTTAATGGGCACAGGTCAGGATGCATTTTTAATGAACACAGGTCAGGCTACACTTAATGGGCACAGGTCAGGCTGCATTTTTAATGGGCACAGGTCAGGCTACACTTAATGGGCACAGGTCAGGCTACACTTAATGGGCACAGGTCAGGCTGCATTTTTAATGGGCACAGGTCAGGCTACACTTAATGGGCACAGGCCAGGCTGCATTTTTAATGGGCACAAGTCAGGCTGCATTTTTAAATGGACACAGGTCAGGCTGCTTTTTTTAATGGGCACTGGTCAGGCTGCATTTCATGTCACGTCCGCTTGTGACGAAACGACGTAGGGAGGAGGAGCTACGCCCTGACGTCACCGCCGAGTCCCGGAAGCATACGGGCTACGTGTAAGCCGGCCGGCTCATCTTTTTCATGCATTTCATGGGCACTGATAAATATTTTAGTACACCATTTGGTTCAGAATATTTTTTTTCTTGTTTTCCTCCTCTAAAACCTAGGTGGTCAGGTGCGTCTTATGGAGCGAAAAATACGGTATATTTGTGTATTCATCAATATAATTCACCAAGGACACGAAGGAGGAAGGTTTCAGATTTTGTTTGACACTTCTAAGGGCACTAGGAACCAACAACATACACTCTCAGCCAACGTCAGCTTTTAGAAACACAATCTGATACAAGAAAAAGGCCAATTGGACCATTTCAATCTTCAAACAGGTGCAGTGATGGTGAAGCACCCTTTGTTCTGCGGTGGCATCGCTTCTTTGCACCGCTGGGATGGGATGATCTATCAGGGAAGACGTCGGACCAAACATAAGAGTTGTTGGGAGATACCAAGTTGCGTACACTTCCCTCGTTTTGCACTGGCCATAGCCTTTTTGCGAGTCACTCCCCCCCCCCCCCGGCAGTGAAGGAGTTAGGCAGCATCTCAAGATGTGAAGAGGCGTTTGGATCGTTATGGTTAGCGCAGTCTGACTCACAGCTTGTGCCTCTCTCAGCTGGCAATACCCAAACCTCTCGCAGTGATACGTTTTTTTTTTTTCCAAATTAAGAGAAGATTCCCAAGCATGAAATCAGCCCTTCCAATCTTGCTTTGGGGAAATCTATTCAGCATCGTTAGATCTGTGCGGAGAGCGAGGACACACTAAAACAAGCCTGAGGGTGATGAAGAGAGAAGTTGGCGATGCCTCGGGGAGGAAGGAAAGCGAAGAGAAGACGGCTGGAATTGGCTACTTTATACAACGCTTTCGTCTTGAAATTTTGCTGCCCTGAGCAAAAGTACACAATGACGCCTTTCCATGCAGATCCACCCGTCTTCCCCCCGACCACGTTATAGAACAGCAGATCGTTCCACATGCAATTGATATCCTTAGCCAGGTGCAGAGGTTGGTAACAGACCTACTGGCTGGATAACCTGATGAAAAATATCATCCACTGCTTGCTACACTAAAATGAGACACACAATAAGGCTAAAATTTTGAGGACACCTGACCTTACACATACCGTATATGAGCTTGTTGGTCATTCCATTCCAAAACGATGGCCATTAATAAGGAGTTGCCACCATCCCCCCCAATGACCATTAACATGGAGATCCCAGCTTCCCCTCAAAGCCATTATTATTATTGAGTTCCCACCCTTCCTGGGGTCCATTACCATGAAGTTCACACTCTCCCTCCATGGCTATTAACACCCTTCCCTCATAATAATTAACATATAGTTTCCACCCCCCCCCCCCCCAGGTCATCAATAAGGAGTTGCCACCCTTCCCCATGACCATTAATATGGATTTTCCACCCTGCCCATCTGGCCAATAACATATAGTTCTCACTTTCCCTCCATAGCCAATGATATTCCCAATGAGTTCCCACCCTCTCCCAAGGCCATTAAATAGGAAGTTCCCATGTTCCCATCCCCAACCCCCCCCCCCCAAGACCATTACCATGAAGTTTCCACTCTGGCCCCATGGCTTATAACAGAGTTTCCACCCTCCCTTAAATCATTAACATATAGTTCTCACTCTCCCTCCCATGGCCATTAACATGGAATTCCCACCCTTCCCAAAGGCCATTACTATGAAGTTCCCACTCTGGCCCCAAGGCTATTGACATGGGGTTCGCATCCTCCTTCCAAGGCCAATAATATGGAGTTCCAACCCTCCCCCAAGGCCATTAAATATGAAGATCACATTTTTCCCACAAGGCCATTACCACAAAGTTCCCACTCCCCATGGCTTATAACAGAGTTCCCACCCTTCCCTCATAATAATTAACATATAGTTCTCATCTTCTCCGTTGGCCATTACCATGGAATTCCCACCCTTACCAAAGGCCATTACTATGAAGTTCCCTCTCTGGCCCCAAGGCTATTGACATGGGCTTTGCATCCTCCTTCCAAGGCCACTAATATGGAGTTCCAACCCTCCCCCAAGGCCATTAAATATGAAGTTCACATTTTTCCCACAAGGCCACTACCACAAAGTTCCCACTCCCCATGGCTTATAACAGAGTTCCCACCCTCCCCTCATAATAATTAACATATAGTTCTCATCTTCTCCGTTGGCCATTACCATGGAATTCCCACCCTTCCCAAAGGCCATTACCATGAAGTTCCCACTCTGCCCCCATGGTTATTGACATGGGGCTCACATTTTTCCCACAAGGCCATTACCATGAAGTTCCCACTCCCCCTCCGTGGCCAATAATATAAAGTTCCCATCCTCCCCCCAAGGACTTTAATATGGGGATCCAACCATTAATTGGAGACACCTGAATGCAATTATCTGAAGGGGTGTCCACACACATTGGGTCATATAATGAATGAGTTTGGAGAGGAATGACCCCTTCTTGGACTCACAGATGTGTGCTTTACATTCAGAGTTACCAACAATGGTAACGTTTTTCTGATCACGAGTCCCAAGGATAGGACTGATGTTGGATGAGAAGACCCGGCTCATAATTGGCATTCCAATTTATCCCAAAGCTGTGTAGTAAGGTTTAGGTCGGGCCTCAGTGCAAGACACTTGAGTTCCTACACCCATCACACCCGTATGAGCTTGTTGGCCATCCCATTCCAGAACCATGACCATTAATATAGAGTTGCACCGCCCCCCCCCCCTCCCCCATGTGGCCTTTAACATGGAGTTGCCTCCCTTTGTGGCTAGAACATCCACCACTCTTTTGGTAAGACTTTTCACCAGATGTTGGTGGTTGTCTGTCAGAATTTGTGCCAATTTGTGAGGTTGGGTACTGATGTTGGATAAGAAGACCTGGCTCACAAATCCGGCCTCACATTGGGCACCAAAAAAACGAGAACATGACCATTATTATAGAGTTCCCCCCCATTGTGGCTTAAACACACTCCCCTCTTCTGAGAAGGATCCCCACAGTAACTGTGAGGTCAGGTTCTGATGTTGGATGAGAAGACCCGATTCACAATCAACATTCCAATTCATCCCAAAGGGGATGAGTTCCTCCACATCAAACTGGTCACATCATGTCTTTATGGAGCTGGCTTTGTACACAGGGGGACAGTCATGGTGTGAAACAAAAGGGTAGAAGTCGCACGATTTACTCTCACCTCTTATTCCCCACTATATGTCACCAGAATAAATGGTGGAGAAAATCTACCCAGCTGAGACACAGCAATAAAAACCCCACAGAGTGTCCAACTCTTCCCCATTATAACCACAACTCAAAGAAAACTTTATATTCACTTTAAGCGTAAAGTTTGCATGTTCAGTAATGTGTAATTTACTTCTACAAAGTTACAATGTACAGTCTGATCACTGGGGGAGGGGAGACTGAGGAAATTCTTCCTCCTCCTCCTTCTACAAAATTACAGTGTACAGTCTGATCACTGGGGGAGGGGAGACTGAGGAAATGCTTCCTCCGGCCTGCAACAGACCAATGACATCATTTCAGCCTACTCAGTCACTGGACTGGAGCTTAGGAATGACTTTATAACAATAAAAGGTGGAGGTTTTCTGAAAAAAATGATACAGTTCATGTATTCTATGACATTGCTGAACTCAAAGTATATGTCTTTTTTTTTTATTTTTACTTAATATGTAACTATGTCAGGATATTATTCATGTAAATTTTTAGATTGTAAGCTCTTGGGAGCAGGGCCCTCTGATTCCTCCTGTATCGTGTTGTATTGTAATTGTACTGTCTGCCCTCATAATGTAAAGCGCTGCGCAATCTGCTGGTGCTATATAAATCCAGAATAATAATAGTAATTTTGAATAATAATAATAATAATATAAATTCTGAATAATAATAATATAAATTCCGATTATTAATAATAATAATATAAATGCTGAATAATAATAAATAATAATAATAATATAAGTCCTGAATACAATTTCTTTTATAACAACAATAATATAAATTCTGAATAATAAAAATAATGTTATATATTCTAAATAATAAAAAATAATAATATAAATGCTGAAAAATAATAATTATAATAATATTATAAAATCTGAATAATAAAAATAATAATAATATAAATGCTGAATAATAATAATAATAATAATAATAATAAATAATAATAATAATAAAAACAATAACAATAATATAGATTCTGAATATTAAAAATAATATAAACCCTGAATAATAATAATATAAATGCTGAATAATAATAAAATACATTCTGAATAATAAAAATAATGTTCTATATTCTAAATAATAAAACATAATAATATAAATGCTGAATAATAATAATAATATTATAAAATCTGAATAATAAAAATAATAATATAAAGGCTGAATAATAATAATAAATAATAATTAAAAAAAAACAATTAATAACAATAATATAAACTCTGAATAATAAAAATAATATAAACCCTGAATAATAATAATATAAATTCTGAATAATAAAAATAATTTTATATATTCTAAATAATAAAACATAATAATATAAATGCTGAATAATAATAATAATAATATAAAATCTGAATAATAAAAATAATAATATAAAGCCTGAATAATAATAATAATAATAAATAATAATAATTTAAAAAAAAACAATTAATAACAATAATATAAACTTTGAATAATAAAAATAATATAAACCCTGAATAATAATAATATAAATGCTGAATAATAATAATATACCGTAAATTCTGAATAATAAAAAAATTATTAATAATAATATAAATTCTGAATAATAAAAATAATAATGATATCGATTCTGAATAATAAAAATAACAATATAAACCCTGAATAATAATAATAATACAAAATAATAATAATATAATAACTTGTAAATTTATGGAAGGTTCTCTATAATGAGCTGCATGTACCTAAAAAGTTGCCTTTGGAAGTGTCAGTTCTTAGCCCCAGGAGACCTTCATTTAAAAATAACCTTTACTTAATAAATTGAAAAGGGGCTGCCACTGCGGACCTAATTCTGAAAATGCCTTTTGCCTGGCTGTTCCTGTATGATTTTCCCATGCAGCTAGTGAAGGTAAAGACTCTATGGATACTTTGTTGCTCATTCCTGGATCCCTGCGATTGCTCGGCACACAAAGCTGCGTATTTATCGCTCCGCAGTCCTCCGTGGCACGTTCATCTCCAGCGGTTCTCGAATTAGTCGCACAACTTGCAGAGAATGAATTCACCATTTGCGGACCGGAGATTACAAGTGGCTGGCACCAGCCAGATCTCCTTCTCACGGCACCGCCGGCGACTCATCAGACAAAGAGTTAAAAGCGGCACGGCGCGAGCGCGCGGGGAGCTCCGACAACGCTGCGCATGATATATTAAGCAACATGTCATTACTCACAGGAGCATCATTAATTACAGTGTCAGGGCTCCCACTTATCTTATAATTAAAAGACTGCATTACATATTTAATCCCTCCAATCCCCGAGGTGTTTGGCACGCTCAGCGCCGGGGAAGCGAAGGGAGAAGAGAAGGAGAAGAAAGGCGAAGGATTGCGGAAGAGAAGGCGGAAAGTCGGGAGCGGATGAGCCGCCGATCGGCGCGTATTCGGGGGAAGAAAAGACGAGCGCAGCTGGAGGTGCGAGTGCTGGGATAGAAATCCGCGCTCGTCTTATCGCAGCGAAGTGTCGGCAGATCGGCGACTGGCAGGAACGGCGCCAAACCTTCAAACTCTTTCAAGTGTACTTGTCGTATTTAAATGTAACAAGCGGCTCGGATCCGACTCGAATTCGATGGCTATCTGACTAGAACAGGAAAACCCAACTAAATGGTGTTTCTTTCTTTAACCCCTTTAGTCCTCCTTTACACTGGGGGGCCCGGGGGGGGGGGTGGTAAAATCAGCTGCCACGTTTACTGTAAAACCTGTCCCATCTTGCAGGCTTTAATAAATAACATGTTTGTTCTTGGGTTGATCCTGCCAGAAACCCAGTGTTCTTCTAACTTCTTGTTCACTGAACTGAAATCTCATACAAAGATTTCAGCCTTTCCAGTTCTCTTCTGTGAACTACACATCACCAGCCTTTTATTTGGGGAAGATTAGGAGGGGGGTGTTTGTAGTCCACATTAGGAGAGCAGCCTAGGGTGACAACACTGTTCCTCCATAGATAAAGTACAGTGACTGAGCGTTGTCACCCTAAGACACTGACACCAATGATGGGGCACTATTCCTCCCACTGACACCAATGATGGGGCAATATTCCCCCCACTGACACCAATGATGGGGAACTATTCCTCCCACTGACACCAACGATGGGACACTGTTCCTCCCACTGACACCAATGATGGGGCACTATTCCCCCCCACTGACACCAATGATGGGGCACTATTCCCCCCACTGACACCGATGATGGGGCACTATTTCTCCTACTGACACCAACAATGGGGCACTATTCCTCCTACTGACATGAATGATGGGGCAATAGTCTTCCTGCTGACACCAATGATGGGGCACTATTCCTCCCACTGACACCAATGATGGGGCACTATTCCTCCCACTGACACCAATGATGGGGTCTTATAGCAGCACCATCTTAAATTTAAACACATTGTATGGTGTGCCCCCCAAATATGTTCTTGTATGTTCTTGACTATTCCTCCCACTGACACCAACGATGGGGCACTATTCTTCCCACTGACACCAATGATGGGGCACTAATTCCTCCCACTGACACCAATGATGGGGCACTATTCCTCCTATTGACACCAACGATGGGGCACTATTCCTCCCACTGACACCAATGATGGGGCACTATTCCTCCCACTGACACCAACGATGGGGCACTATTCCTCCCACTGACACCAATGATGGGGCACTATTCCTCCCACTGACACCAATGATGGGGCACTATTCCTCCCACTGCCAGCAATGATGGGGCACTATTCATCCCACTGACACCAATGATGGGGCACTATTCCTCCCACTGCCACCAATGATGGGGCACTATTCCTCCCACTGCCACCAATGATGGGGCACTATTCCTCCCACTGACAAGAATGATGGGGCAATAGTCTTCCTGCTGACACCAATGACAGGGGCACCGTTCCTCCTCCCGCTGGGGGCACTGGGGCATTTTCTACTTCCACTGGCCTCACTCCGGCCCCCCTAAATACCGAATGACAGTAATTCGTCCCTTTTGGTGAAAAGCTTTGGAGCCCCTCCCCCCACAAGACACTCCAGCCCTTCCTGAGCACAGAATCTCCAAATCTTCAAGAGATTCCGATTCAGAAATTAAAATCCATCAATCTGCAGCCACATTTCTATCCGGGATGAGAAGCAATGCTGGTAAAAGTCTGCCTACAGCTGCAGTTCCCTCCCCCCCCCCCCCCATTATGTACGGCAGAACTGGGAAATGAAAAGTCAGCGTAACAAATTCCAGTCGTGACGGCTCTCCGGTCAGCTCCGGCGATGGCACATCCCTGCTGGGTTGGCGCCCCGACCAAAACAAGCGGAGTAAAATGAGGATACAGAGGAGTAATGGGCTCGGTGGGTCAAATAAAGAGGCTGGCAACCCTTTTTTTTTCCTGGGAAGGTAATTCTATTCTGAGCCGCTGTCGGCAGTTTAATCTATATGGTAATCTCCCGGCGTGTTACTCGGCTGGTAAATAAATAAAAACAACAACATACTATCCAAGCCGCAGATGAGAGAGCGCCGAGTGCGGAGCTGGGGGGGTTAAAGATGCCCAAATACGATGCGTCTTGTGCGGCGGCGGCGTGCGTACGGCCACTGCCAAACTCCCACCAGTCAAGCAGGCAAGGCGCACCTGCCGAGCGGGTAAGCTGGATGCCAACCTGACAGCCAACGGGCAGCCTGCCCGCCTTTATGAACTGCTCTAACAAAGAGCCAAGTGATTATTCAGCACGCGGCGATGAAAAGACAGATTTGGGACAGCTGGTTGCAGGAGGGCAGATGCCGCATGAAATGTCCTTCACCTGGAGATAGTGCTGATCTAATGACTGGAATGGCTTTTGACCAAGAACATTTAGGTTGAAGAAAGTAATAAAAGCAGGGACAGCCAGGTGAAGGGTTAGGATCTGGTCAGCATCGGCTGCAGTAGATCCTTCCTTGGCCCCTATCACACCTTGTTCCTTCCAATAGAGCACATGTGTCAGACACGAGGCCTGGGGTGGGGGGGTGGGGCCAAATCCGGTCCGCCAGGCCAGTTTATGTGGCCCTCGCACCTCCCCTGCAGCTGCGGCAACACCTTCAACCGTGCCCCCACCTTATCTCAGCAAATCGGCAGCAAAGAGGAGGACAGAACTCCTCTTCCAGATCCTGTGCATCTCCGTGCAGCTGTTGAGAAGTTTGTCTCTGCGCGCCCCCCCCCCCGTCTCTGCAGTTCCATCAGAGTTCCTAAAGATCTTGCGGCTCTCTTTGCAGCCACAGCACCTCTAGCCTCCCCAGGTCTCCAGCTCTCCTCTGGTCCTCCTACAGCATCTGCACTTTCTGCTTCCCAGCTCCGCCACCAGTTCTTCCCCCGGGGGGTGCGCTGTGATGTAAGGAAGGGTGGAGGGCTTGACTTCTGATGGTGGAGGAGGGCTCTTGACATCTGCTGTAAGGGGGGGGGGGGTGCTCTGGACATCTAGTCTTGTAGATACAACCGGCCTTTTGAGGGCAACCATAATGCACGTGTCAGCCGGCGATGGAACAGAGTTCAACACCCCTGCAGTAGAGCATCTGGGTGTGGCATTCTGCCCACGGCTGAAGAGCTCAGTTGGCAGGGGACAGAAGGGCTTCCAGGATACAATGTAGGTGATGCTGAGGCCTCCTGTTTGCAACGGCCAAAACCACAAACCACCCTACACCCAACCCAACCCAACCACAAACTGAGCCACGGTTTCAAAGCCAAGTATGTGCAGGGATCAGGGCTTCTTGCAAATGGCCCAAAACATTGGAATCATAAAAAGACTTCATGCCGGGCTCCTATTGCAGGCTACTAGTGGATTCTGAACTCCTATGGAATCAATGGTGTGCCTAAATTGAACCTTAAAAAAAAAAAAAAAAAAATAACAGCAGTGCTTATAGGAAGGTACCACAAGATGCCTGCAGGTACCCTTCATTATGTTCTTTCTGTGCGGCCTGCAGGCCTGTACTGGCCATTGGGACTACAGGGAGTTTCCCGGTGGGCCGATGGCTCAGTGGGCTGGTTTCAGTGACAGCCTGTCAAAGTAATGGCTTTCTTGGTTCGCCCTCAACTTCACACAGTGATGTGAGAAAGATGAGAAAAATACAGAGGAGAATAAGTGAAATAGTAAAAGAGGTTAGTGAGGACTCCTTATGTTATGCTACTTATGTTTTCTTGCACAATTGCGTATAGTTTATATACTGTTTTTGTGCTTGTTTGCACAAATAAAGTGGGCCGGTCTGGATGAAGTCCAGGGCCAAATTTTTATCCCAGTCCAGCCCTGGCGGCCTGGGATCTCCCAAAATCTATCCGCAATCTGCAAGTACACTATATAGGAGGGTGGAATAATACTGCGCAAAGATACAAACTGAATATAGCAGCCGCTACACTAAAATGTGACAAAATCCAATACAAGGGGTGTGAAAAAATGTAGCGCTAACAAAATATGTGCACAAATGATAAGTGCAGAGAAGTGAAAAAATATGATGAGTCCAACAAATAAATAAAAAATAAACAGTAGTGTGACTGAGTCTCTAGCCGCAAATCCTAACTGGGAAAGCAAACAAGTAAAAGTCCTCAAACAATGAAGTATGAATCTTCTTGGCGTGCACGGAATGATGTGAAACATCCACAATGGTGAATCCGGAAAGTGAAATAAGATAGGGTACTCTTACCAGAGCAGGTGGACCCGGATGTCAGCGACACCGAATCATAAAGGCTTGAATGATCGAATCTGCGGCTCTCTCCGATGAGGGTAGAGGTCCAGGATCTTCCACGGATATCTCCAAACGACCTCAATGAACTCAACCGGACCGGGAATGCGACATATCCAAAGGAAACTCCACAGCAGCTCTCATCAAAAAACGGTGTATGTGAAAGAAGAGAGAGGGGGGGGCTCCAATAGTGCGGGCTTAAGCCCCTGTAGATGTCCCGTTTGGACGAAACATGTCTGGCTACGCTTGCTGCTCCCCACATTGCTTTTTATTTATCATGATCACTTTTATCTGTCATTGTGGTTTTAATAAACCTACCTTTTTGACCTGCACTAGGAGCCCCCCCCCTCTCTTCTTTTACCAACACAGTTTTTTGATGAGAGCTGCAGTGGCGTTTCCTTTGGATATGTCGCATTCCCGGTCCGGTGGAGTTCATTGAGGTCATTTGGAGATATCCATGGAAGATCCTGGACCTCTACCCTCATCGGAGAGAGCCACAGATTTGATCATTCAAGCCTTTATGATTCGGTGTCGCTGACATCTGGGTCCACCTGCTCTGGTAAGAGTACCCTATGTTATTTCACTTTTTCCTTGCACGCCAAGAAGATTCATACTTCATTGTTTGAGGACTTCTACTTGTTCGTTTTCCCATTTCCCAGTTAGGATTTGCGGTTAGAGACTCACAGTCACCCTACTATTTATTTATATGTTGGACTCATCATATTTTTTCACTTCTCTGCACTTATCATTTGTGCACATATTTTGTAAGTACGCTAAATAGCCAAAGCTTGTGGTGAGCTGAGCATCACACCAAAATCAGCTAGTTGGACATCCAATCTCACGACCCTTACTGTGCAAATATGGCTTTTCAGGTCAGATTTGGAACCAAGATTCCAATTCATCCCAAAGGAGTTCAGTAGGGATGAGGTCAGGACAGTCGAGTTCCTCCACACCATGTCTTTATGAAAGAAAAAAGGGAATATTTGGGACTTTAAATGAGACGCAACAGGGAATATTGCGCCTCCATCCCTGGTTGCTTTTGCAAAAAAGAGGGGGGGGGAGGGTGGTACTTTAGAAGAGGTGTGTGGGGTAGAGCCAGACAAAATCATATACAGTGGGGACGGAAAGTACTCAGACCCCCTTACATTTTTCACTCCTTGTTATATTGCAGCCATTTGCTAAAATCATTTAAGTTGATTTTTTTCCCTCATTAATGTACACACAGCAACCCATATTGTACACACAGCACCCCATATTGTACACACAGCACCCCATATTGTACACACAGCACCCCATATTGACAGAAAAACACAGAATTGTTGACATTTTTTCAGATTTATTAAAAAGAAAAACTGAAATATCACATGGTCCTAAGTATTCAGACCCTTTGCTCAGTATTTAGTAGAAGCACCCTTTTGATCTAATACAGCCATGAGTCTTTTTGGGAAAGATGCAACAAGTTTCTCACACCTGGATTTGGGGATCCTCTGTCATTCCTCCTTGCAGATCCTCTCCAGTTCTGTAAGGTTGGATGGTAAACGTTGGTGGACGGCCATTTTTAGGTCTCTCCAGAGATGCTCAATTGGGTTTAAGTCAGGGCTCTGGCTGGGCCATTCAAGAACAGTCACGGAGTTGTTGTGAAGCCACTCCTTGGTTATTTTAGCTGTGTGCTTAGGGTCATTGTCTTGTTGGAAGGTAAACCTTCGGCCCAGTCTGAGGTCCTGAGCACTCTGGAGAAGGTTTTCCTCCATGATATCCCTGAACTTGGCCGCATTCATCTTTCCCTCGATTGCAACCAGTCGTCCTGTCCCTGCAGCTAAAAAACACCCCCACAGCATGATGATTCCACCACCATGCTTCACTATTGGGACTGTATTGGACAGGTGATGAGCAGTGCCAGGTTTTCTCCACACGTACCGCTTAGAGTTAACGCCAAAAAGTTCTATCTTGGTCTCATCAGACCAGAGAATCTTATTTCTCACCATCTTGGAGTCCTTCAGGTGTTTTTTAGCAAACTCCATGCAGGCTTTCATGTGTCTTGCACTGAGGAGAGGCTTCCGTCGGGCCACTCTGCCATAAAGCCCCGACTGGTGGAGGGCTGCAGTGATGGTTGACTTTCTACAACTTTTTCCCATCTCCCGACTGCATCTCTGGAGCTCAGCCACAGTGATCTTTGGGTTCTTCTTTAACTCTCTCACCAAGGCTCTTCTCCCCCGATAGCTCAGTTTGACCGGACGGCCAGCTCTAGGAAGGGTTCTGGTCGTCCCAATTGTCTTCCATTAAAGGATTATGGAGGCCACGGTGCTCTTAGGAACCTTAAGTGCAGCAGAAATTTTTTTGTAACCTTGGCCAGATCTGTGCCTTGCCACAATTCTGTCTCTGAGCTCTTCAGGCAGTTCCTTTGACCTCATGATTCTCATTTGCTCTGACATGCACTGTGAGCTGTAAGGTCTTATATAGACAGGTGTGTGGCTTTCCTAATCAAGTCCAATCAGTATAATCAAACACAGCTGGACTCAAATGAAGGTGTAGAACCATCTCAAGGATGATCAGAAGAAATGGACAGCACCTGAGTTAAATATATGAGTGTCACAGCAAAGGGTCTGAATACTTAGGACCATGTGATATTTCAGTTTTTACTTTTTTCAGAAACCTGCAAAAATGTCAACAGTTCTGTGTTTTTCTGTCAATATGGGGTGCTGTGTGTACAATATGGGGGGCTGTGTGTACAATATGGGGTGCTGTGTGTACATTAATGAGGGAAAAAAATGAGCTTAAATGATTTTAGCAAATGGCTGCAATATAACAAAGAGTGAAAAATGTAAGGGGGTCTAAATACTTTCCGTCTCTTTGGTGAACCATTCCCAAACCTTGGTGATAATGATTGCAGATGGTGGCCAGACATGAGTCTTACCTGGAATGTTGTGTATGGTGATGGCCAGGATGAGAAGCATGATCCGTCTCCAGCTGTTCCCACCTTTGTTGGTGGGTTCTGGGGCGCTCAGCAGTGACAGGTCATCTCCTGGAGAAGAAAGGGCCCCCTTTTTCCTCTGGTAAACATCACCATTCTCAAACTTATCTGTAGATACAAAAAAAAAGAAAAAACATAGAAGTAATGGAGTGAGAACGCTGCATTCCACAACTACAGACCTTTGACTTTAGCGTGCAGGAACTATATAAACATGCACTAACAGTTACAAAACAGTTCAACTTACTAAACAAGACTCCTCTCCTCGAAAGGAATTACGTTGATTTCACCGCACACTGTGAGCTTCTCACAAATGTGAATTAGTCAGAGAGAACCCCGACTCGTTTCCTGCCTGGAGAAGGTCCATCTGCCAATGTCATCCACCAACAACCAGCGAGGTCAATGGTCCCATTCACATACATGGCTGGTTTGTCTTTCCAATGGGCGACGGTTACCATGATTGATGCTGGATTTATTTTTTATTTTTTCATGGGGGGGGGGAGATTTGTTTAATAAAGAACTTGTCAAAACTTGTGTCTGATTATTTACAACTGACTTTTTTGTGATTGAGTAGTGCCCCTTATTAATTCAGGGAGGAATGGGGGGGGCAGATATCTGGGGGCCCTTTTATTTTAAGGGGGCTTCCGGATTCCAAAACCCCCCCTACTCCCCTACACCCACTGGGCCAGGGTTGTGGAGAAAAGGCCCTCGTCTTCATCAACATAAGGGCGGTCCCATGCCTGGTATGGTTCAGGAGGTGCCCTCACTCTTCTTTCCAGGCCTGCCAGGCTGAGTGTTTGGATTAAGGGTCTGATATGGACTTGAGGGGGGACCCCCACACCATTATTCTTTTGTTTGGGGTACTCCCTTAAAATATGTACTGGATCCAAAGAGCCTGGGGCAGTGCCCAATCCCCCCCCCCCAAGCACTTTTCTCACCAATCCCTTGGCTATTAGCCTTCACAATTGGGAAATTGTCCTCTTCAACATGAAAAGGGGGCCGTGTTGAGGCCATGTGACCTGGTAGGATTCAGAAGGCATGGTGTGGTTCAGGAGGTGCCCTCACGCTTTTTGCGGGCCTGCCAGGCTGAGTGTTTGGATCAAAGGTCTGGTATGGACTTAAGAGGGGACCCCACATTGTTCGGGGTACCCCCTTAAAATCTGTACCAGATACAAAGAGCGTAGAGCAGTGCCCCCCCCCCCCCCCCAGACATTTTTGTTCACCAATCTCTTAGTACTTAGACTTAAAAATTAGGAAATTTGATTGGACAGATTTAGCTCCCACTGACTTCAACGGGGTTTGGATCTAGGTGTGTTCAGCTCATCGCTATTAACCAGTTCCTGACCACCCTATAGCAGTTTTATTGGGCGGCCGCGCTGCGCAGGATCACATATATATACATTATATATATGTGATCCTGCACTTTCAGGTATCTGATCCAAGTGCACGCCGGCGGCTCGCTGTCGCTGTGATTGTACACTGCGGGAGCTGATCAGCAGGTCCCGATGGACCCGATGTCCGACGGCACTCGCTGATCGTTCAGGACACAGAAATGGCGATCTGCCTATATGTAAACAAGGCAGATGTCCGTTCTGTCAGTAGGGAATGCATGGATCCCGGGTTCCTGCAAAGCAAGGGACATGGATCTATGCCTTCCCCTAGTAAAAGCATTTCCCCCCCACAGTACAATAATACACTGGCTAGGCACAACAGTTAACCCTTTGATCTGCCCCTGATGTTAATCCCTTCCCACCCAGCGTCATTAGTACGGTGACAGTGCATATTTTTAGCACTGTTCACTGTATTAATGTCACTGGTCCCCAAAAAGTCTCAGTTAGGTGTCCAATTTGTCCGCTGCAATATTGCAATCCCGCTATAAGTCGCTGATAGCCGCCATTAGTGGTAAACAAAATAAAAAATAAAAAATTCCATAAATATATCCCATAGTTTGTAGACGCTATAACTTTTGTGCAAAACAATCAATATACGCTTATTGGGGATTTTTTTTTACCAAAAATATGTAGCAGAATACATATTGACCTAAACTGATAAAGGAATTGCGATATGATTTTTTTTTTTTTTTTTTTTTTTATTGGATAGGTTTTATAGCAGAAAGTAAAAAAATATTGTTTTTTTTTTTTTTTTTTCAAAATTGTCGGTCATTTTTTGTTTATAGCGCAAAAAATAAAAAACGCAGGAGGTGATCGAATACCACCAAAATATCATTTGTGGAAAAAAAAAGAATTTTTTTGGGGTACAGAGTCGCACGACTGCGCATTTGTCAGTTAAAGTAACGCAGTGCCGTATCGCAAAAAATGGCCCGGTCAGGAAGGGGGGGGGGGTAAATCTTCCGGAGCTGAAGAGGTTAAAGAGGAGCTGCAGTCTGCTCACACAATTTGTAATAAAAACATCTTTGCTATTCTGAAGCTTCCCTCCAACCACTTTGCATGTTATTTTATATATACTGGGATTCTGTACAAATATGCTGCAGAAATCTCCCTCCACTGAGTCTGGCTGCAACCATTATAACTGTGGGCAGCTGAAGCTGCTGCCTGTTCACTTCCTGGACTTACATAGACACACAGAGGCACACCTCCAGCTCTGCAGCTCTCATTGGCCCTCTTATGACTCCCCCTCCCGGCAAACTCTCACCAGAGCGAGAGAGAGAGCTGTGCATTATGTCATAAGCCTAGGCTAATGACCAGACAAGAAACAGGAAGTGGGCTGTATAAGGGATTTACTGGCAGAAAAAAAATGTTTAAGGCTACTTTCACACTGAGGCACTTTAGCGCTGGAAATAGCCTCTGAAAAAGCACGTGAAAACCGCCTCCCATTCATTGCAGTGTGTCTTTTCACACCCTGGGGTGGTGCGCTTGCGGGACGTTACAAAAAGTCCTGCAAGCAGCATCTTTGGGGCGGTTTGGGAGCGCTCCCAAAACCCCCTGCCCAGAAGGCTGGACAGGGGCGGCCCCCGTGCATTGTGGGCGCACGGGCGCCGCCCCCCCATCCTTGTGCCCGGCCCCTTTTAGGATGCCGGGCACATGAATTTCTATAGCGGGGGTGTTTTTTAAAGCACCTGATTAGAGCCAGCGGTTCTAATGGGCTTCAAAATAGGGTGGGCTCCGGGCACAACTCTCCCACCCAATTGTGTGACCATAGCGAATTCATTTTCGCTATTTTCACACTACAGTTACTCCCCCGCCAATCAGGAGGCAGGTCAGTGAGACCTGTTTCCCGACTGACCAAAGCGCCAGGCTATTGGATGCCTAGTGCTGTGGAAGTGGAGACACGCTGGAACCGGACCCACCGCTGCCGCTGCCCGGAGGACACAGAAGGAGAGGGGGATATGGAAGGAGGACACAGGAGGAGAGGAGAGAGGACATGGAAGGAGGACCCAGGAGGAGAGGAGAGAGGACATGGAAGAAGGAAATGGAAGGAGGACACAGGAGGAGAGGAGGACATGGAAGGAGGACACAGGAAGAGAGGAGGACATGGAAGGAGGACACAGGAGGACATGGAAGGAGGACACAGGAGGAGAGAAGGATATGGAAGGAGGACACAGGAGGACATGGAAGGAGGAGAGGAGGAAATGGAAGGAGGACACAGGAGGAGAGGAGGGAATGGAAGGAGGACACAGGAGGAGAGGAGGACATGGAAGGAGGACAGGAGGAGAGGAGGACATGGAAGGAGGACACAGGAGAAGAGGAGGACATGGTAGGAGGACAGGAGGAGAAGACATGGAAGGAGGACACAGGAGGAGAGAAGGGCATGGAAGGAGGACATGGAAGGAGGACACAGGAGGTGAGGAGGAGATGGAAGGAGGACATGGAAGGAGGACACAGGAGGTGAGGAGGGCATGGAGGGAGGACATGGAAGGAGGACACAGGAGGAGAGAAGGGCATGGAAGGAGGACATGGAAGGAGGACACAGGAGGTGAGGAGGACATGGAAGGAGGACATGGAAGGAGGACACAGCAGGTGAGGAGGGCATGGAAGGAGGACATGGAAGGAGGACACAGGAGGTGAGGAGGGTATGGAAGGAGGACATGGAAGGAGGACACAGGAGGAGAGGAGGATATGGAAGGAGGACACAGGAGAAGAGAAGGATATGGAAGGAGGACACAGGAGGAGAGGAGGACATGGAAGGAGGACACAGGAGGAGAGGAGGACATGGAAGGAGGACACAGGAGGAGAGGAGGACATGGAAGGAGGACACAGGAGGAGAGGAGGACATGGAAGGACACAGTCCACCACATAGTAAGTGCCGGACTGCCCAGGGGGTGCTGGCTGACAGTGGCGTGAGCCCTGCGGAGGGCATGGAGGGAGGACATGGAAGGAGGACACAGGAGGAGAGAAGGGCATGGAAGGAGGACATGGAAGGAGGACACAGGAGGTGAGGAGGACATGGAAGGAGGACATGGAAGGAGGACACAGCAGGTGAGGAGGGCATGGAAGGAGGACATGGAAGGAGGACACAGGAGGTGAGGAGGGTATGGAAGGAGGACATGGAAGGAGGACACAGGAGGAGAGGAGGATATGGAAGGAGGACACAGGAGAAGAGAAGGATATGGAAGGAGGACACAGGAGGAGAGGAGGACATGGAAGGAGGACACAGGAGGAGAGGAGGACATGGAAGGAGGACACAGGAGGAGAGGAGGACATGGAAGGAGGACACAGGAGGAGAGGAGGACATGGAAGGACACAGTCCACCACATAGTAAGTGCCGGACTGCCCAGGGGGTGCTGGCTGACAGTGGCGTGAGCCCTGCGGCCGCCCCTGGTGCGGGGAGGGGGGGGGGTGTGAATCAGCATCGCGCCACCCGGAGAGGTGGGGTAGTGCTGGTTGTTTGCCGCCCCCCCCCCCCCCCCAGAAGAAAAGCCCACCAGCCGCCACTGAGGCTGAATATATTGGTTTGTATAATTTTGTGTTGAGGTTTAGTCAATTAACTGCAGCAGCTTCGGGGGAAGAGGAGTAACATTTTTGGGAGATATTTAAATGAGATTTCTTGCGTATCATTATTTTCACGTGGTAACAAAGCAAGGTCCTCTGTAATTAGCAATCCTCAGACTGCCAGGCGAGCCTCAGCTGTGAAGTCAGCTCTCCAAATTAGTGAGGCATGAGAAGCATTGCTGCACTCTTCAGATATCCCCCCTTCCCACACAAATCACTTGTCTGAGGCTTTTATTCCTGCTACAAATGGAACCTCTAGAGATCTGTCTGGGTTACATTTTAGTCTCTCATGTTAGATCTTCAAATGTTACTAAAAATATGCAGAATAGTAAAGATCTGCAAACCGCCTGTGATTAGGAGGACCAGGCTGAATTACATACGTCTCATGAGCCAACAGGCTCAATTCACAAAGCTTCCACACATGGATAAGAGAATAATAAAAGAAGAACTGCGCTTGTAAAAATAAAGTGACCAAATAACAAATCAATTATCCAAGCAGTAAATCGCCTGTGAGATATAAACACAGTCCCATAACAAATCAAAAAACATCTACGCTGTATAAATGATCACCCATATGTAACAAACAATAAGTAATATTAAAAATTAAAAAGTCCAAAATAGTGAAATAATTTTAAAGGTGAGAGTATTCTTGTCAGTGAATCAACAACATCGCCACCATCTGCCACCTGGAATGTCTAATCGTTTGAAGCACCACCACCAATTCAGACAAAACCAGCTCACACAGACCTCCTATTATGGAAGATCAATGACACTTGTGGCTACACACCCAGCCAGGGCCTTTTGGTACCGTCCAAAGATCCTCTCAAGACATGGATGCAGACCGTCCAGATAGTGTTTTCATAGGTCATCCCCAAAACATAAAGGGCTCCACGTAGTGTAAAATCTTTATTCAAATAGATCAAAATTGCACTTACATCAAAAAGGATTAAAAACTGCCTTAATATCAATCTTGCAGGCGAGCAATACAGCAGCAAACCATCCTTCCGAGAGTCTAGGAACACGATGACGTCAGCACTTTGCTCCGCTCTGCGTGTTTCGTCATATGGTGACGTTGTCCGGGGCAAGTCACAATAAAAAAAGGAGACAAGTGTAACACACTCCAGCATTCAGGATCGCCCCCTGTGGAGCCCTGCTGCCCACCACACAGCCTCCCGGACTGATCTTTTACTTGATGTGCCTGTATCTACCTTACTCTGAGTGAGTGCATTTTAACCTGTAATAAATGTTTATGGTACAGTACTACACTTAGGTCGGCGCTGCTTTTCTTCCTTTTTATCTCCCTCCTAAGGTGAATTCTGCCCTTCAAGCATGCTGCCTCCTGTGTTTGTATCTGCATCTCTCCCCCTGAGGTCATAGACCTATACTCTGCATTCCCCCCCCCCCCCCCTCCACTCATTTCACCCCAGTTTTTATGCCTGGACTTTTGTTCATCAACCCAGCACCATCCCTGGACTTTTTTTACCATTTTTTATTTTTTATTATTATTTTTATCATATAAATGTATTATAACTCACAAATGACTGTTATTTAATTGAAATATTTTAATTAGCTATTCTTAATTTTTTTATATAACTTACTATCCCTTTGTATATTGCTCACCCCTATCCATAGCTGTCGTCCCCTAGCGCAACAAAATATTGTAAATTAACCATCCTTCCGAGACTCTAGGAACACGATGACGTCAGCACTTTGCTCCGCTCTGCGTGTTTCGTCATATGGTGACGTTGACCGGGGCAAGTCACAATATGATGAAACGCGTAGGATGTCATCATGTTCTTTAAGTCCCGTGAAGGACGGGCTGCTGCTGGATCAACGGCCGGAGAGATTGATATCAAGTAGGGTTGTCCCGATACCACTTTAAGACCGAGTACAAGTACTGATACTTTTTTCAAGTACTTGCCGATCCTGATTAATGACACTTTTTTTGTCATGTGACAGTGGCACTAATATGCAGCACTGATAGGTGGCACTGATGAGGTGTGGACTGTGTCAGTAGCTTTTTTTTTTTTTTTTTTACAATATATATATATATATATATATATATATATATATATATTCAAACCTGTTTGGTGGTAGGGGGGCTTTGGTGAGATGTCAGGACCCCTGACATCTCCTCTTTGAGACATGGAAAGGGACTGAGGATAGAGAATCCCTTTCTCAGCAACCTCAGCTGAAGATGAATGGACAGGAGACAACGGCTCATTTATACATGCGGTGCCCTCAGATAAGTGATCTGCTTTCCAATTGTTCTTCAGAGGGCATTTGATTGGCAATGAGGAGTTGTTGTATTGGCTTTCTCCCTTTAAACCCTACACCAGAGCATCGCAACCTCCTGCACTGCACACAGTTCGGAGCGCTCCCATTCAACTGAAAAGGGCACATTCGGAGGGCAGTACTACAGTTCAAAATGCGGCAGCAGGGAAATTTTTTCTGTGCCGTAATGCAAAGCATTGTGGCCATGGCATATGTATACCCCCCTCCGCTGCCTTTGCAGCTTAAAGTGGTTGTAAAGCCAGAAGGTGCACTCTATGCATTAGGATAAAAGGCCTTCTGTGTGCAGCAGTCACCCCTCAGCCCCCCTAATACTTACCTGAGCCCCATTTCGATCCATCAATGATGCAGGAGTGTCTTGGCTGCCCAGGCAACGCAGTGCCTTTGGCTAACACTGGTGTCAATCATAGTCAGTGAGCCAAGTAAGATTGAGGGTACGGGCCGAACCATGGCACCCTGTCTGAATGGACACCCAGAGCAGCGGCTCGGGTGCCACCATAGCAAGCCGCTGGCTGTGGGAGCATTCGGCAGGAGGGAGGGGCCGGGAGCCCCAGCGAGGGACCCGAGAAGAGGAGGATCAGGGCTGCTCTGTGCAAAACCATTACACAGAGCCTTTAAAGGGAAAAACAGGTTGCATCCTAAAAACTCAACGCGTTTCGTGGCTCACCGTCCACTTCCTCAGGAGTAGATGCGAGGTGCATTTTATTGTCATTTATTTGAATCAATAAATGTGCAATTATGGTTGGTTTGATTAGATAACTATTATAAGTCATGTTCATCATTTAAAGTCCCAGGATTTATGGATTTTGCACAGATATTTAGGGATGGAGACAAGACCACAATTTTTTATGTTCATAAAAACACAGATTAACAGTTTTTTTGGGTTTTTTTTACAAGAAGAACTTTTCATCCCCCCCCCCAACCACAAGTCTAAACGAAGCCTATGCACTTAAGTGGTAGGGCAGTATGCTGAATTCATAAGTAGTCTGCATCCTGGGCATTCTTTCATGAGCCCAAAATACCCTAAAAGTTAGAAGCACTCGACGTACCCACCAGCCGCAGAAACTGTCAAGCTTCTCATAGACTTTTATAGGTTGCTGGGGGGGGGGGCTGGACAGTGCAACTGTACCTTCCACCAGCACCTAAATGCTGAAGCCTCATGCACCAAGGCTAAATACCCAATGTTCATGAAGCCTTGCCAGTCCTTAGATGTAGTGGCTACATTAGATTTCTTGACTCCCACCAACATTACACTTCCTGCCCCTAGGGTGACAAGGAAGGAGACAGGAACAGAGCGTTGCCACCCAATCGCAGGAAGTGCCTAAACAAAGACATTTATGGCAGGATCATAAGGGTCTATTTTAATGAAGGCTGCAAATTTGAAAGTACTGGAAACGACTTTTGAATATACAATAATGTGTTAGGCTGATATGAGATTTGGGTGGCTCAGTTCACATCTACAAAACAGTGACAGCATTCAGCCTAGAACCAAACACTGTCTAGTCTCATCTGACTGCACCTGCCTCTATATAGATCTTTATATCACTAGAGGGGTCACCAGCAGGAGGAAGGAGGTCCTGATTCCTCTGTATAGATCTTTATATCACTAGAGGGGTCACCAGAGTGGTTCATCAAGTCGGCCCCTTTTATTATTTTAGTGTTTGTTTTTTCTTTTTTTAACTTTTCAATTGTAGAGGGGCAGGGGACGGGGACTTTAATCAAGTTTAATCTAGGGCATGTGGTGCACATTGACTCTAGAGGCCATTTTCATCAATTCACCATTTTAGAGGAACATTCTTCCCACTGACCACCAATGAAATGGTTTTAGCAACGGTTCCACATGTTATTTCAAGGGTTCCTCTGGGGTAAAAAGGTTGAAAGGCCGACAGAGGAATCAGGACCTCCTTCTTCCTGCTGGTGACCCCTCTAGTGATATAAAGATCTATATAAAAGGAATCAGGACCTTCTTCCTCCTGCTGGTGACCCCTCTGGTGATATAAAGATCTATATAGAGGAATCAGGACCTCCTTCCTCCTGCTGGTGATCCCTCTAGTGATATAAAGCTCTATATAGAGGAATCAGGACCTCCTTCCTCCTGCTGGTGATCCCTCTAGTGATCCAAAGATCTATATAGAAGAATCAGGACCTCCTTCCTCCTGCTGGTGACTCTTCTAGTGATATAAAGATCTATATAGAGAAATCAGGACCTCCTTCCTCCTGCTGGTGATCCCTCTAGTGATATAAAGATCTAAATAAAGGAATCAGGACCTCCTTCCTCCTGCTGGTGACCTCTCTAGTGATATAAAGATCTATATAGAGGAATCAGGACCTCCTTCCTCCTACTGGAGATCCCTCTAGTGATATACAGATCTATATTGGACTCCATCAGAGCGTTCTCTCTCGCTGAGTGAATAGTTTCGGATTCATACACATCGAACAGCCGTTTCCATTGCTAAGAAAGGAGGAGTCGGAGACACTACAAGTAGGATGATAACACAATCTCCGACACTTTGCTGATGGCTGTGAGAGGCGTCAGACAGCTGTTACTCCCTAGATCTGCCAGAGTTTGAGGCCTTGTGAAGTCTAAGCAGACAGTGTTTTGATCCAGAGCCAATTAGTCTGCCATCCAGGTGACTTGCACTAGCAAAAAAAAAAAAAAAAATGGTAAGACTTCAGTTTGCAGCTTCGAAAAAGACGTTTGCAATGAGCAGCAATCTGCAGCCCGTCAGCCTGGAGGGGGGCTATGCAACCGGGATGGCTTTTATTTCATTATTATTTTCCTCTGCTCTGTTCAGTCTGGTTTACGGCAGCTTTGAAGCTTCACCACTTTCCAAGAAGTGGAGAGTTCTAGATCTGAAGTTCATACTTGCTGAACTTCAGTATAAAAGGAGGCTATTGTCCAAAATATGATCATATTTTATATATTATAATATATATATATATATATATATATATATATATATATATATATATATATATATATATTGGAGCTGCACAATCAATTAATCGTCAAGAATCGTTATCGCGATCTTGACTGAAGTGTTTCACAATTCTTTCTATGCAAAGAATTCTCTGCTCTTCTGAAGCCACAGCCCTAAAAAAAAAACAAAAAAAAAAAAACGGGCAGTCTGCCAAGTATCAAAACATTCTTTATCAGTTGAACTTAAGTATAAACATTGTAACAAATTGTCAATGGAATAGACTTTGTGTGTAAGTGAAAAAAGTTTAACCACTTAAACCTTTTTCTGACATTTGTTGGTTTCAAGTTAAAATAATTTTTTTTTTTTTGCTAGAAAATTACTTAGAACCCCCAAACAATATATATATTTTTAGTAGACACCCTATAGAATAAAATGGTGGCTGTTGCAATATTTATATTGCATTTATATTTATATGTCACACTGTATTTGCGCAGCGGTCTTTCAAATGCAATTTTTTTTTTAATTCTTTAATGAATTAAAAAAAAAAAAATAAAAAAAACTAACCAGTAAAGTTAGCCCATTTTTTTTGTATAATGTGAAAGATTTTACGTTGCGAGAATCGTGAGAGAATCGCGATCTTTTTATTTTTAGCAAAAAAATAGTTATTCTCATTTTGCCCAGAATCGTGCAGCTCTAATATTATATATATATATATATATATAAATATATATATATATATATATATATATATATATATATATATATATATATATATATATATATATATATATATATATATATATATATACCTTGTTTCCCCGAAAATAAGACCTGGCGTGATTGTCGGTGATGGCTGCAATATAAGCCCTACCCCCCAAATAAGCCCTAGTTAAAGTCCTTTTAGGTCTTATTTTCAGGGTAGGGCTTATTTTGGGGGAAACAGGGTACGGCTTATTTGGGGGATAGGGCTTATATTGCAGCCATCACCGACAATCACGCTAGGTCTTATTTTCGGGGAAACAGGGTATATATATATATATATATACACATACACACACTAAATACTCACCCTAGTAAATGATCTACTAGAAGTATGTTACTGGGAGAACAGGCTGCTCACTGCTGCTGCTTTCAGTTCCACCTCTTTATGCACAGGAATGAGATCTCACCTCAAGCACCTATGTGTAGCCAAAACATTTTTTTTTAAAGTTTCGAATAGAGTATGGGAGGGTTAGAACCCCTGTCAACTATTATTCCTGTATGTGTCCCTATATGAGATATTTCTGCTTACTTCCCATCTATTTGATTGGTGTCAGAGAAAACAAAATGTGAGGAAGAAAAACTCCCCAAACAAAAACACAAGCAACCATAAAAACGTGATAAAGGTTTAGAACACTGGAGTTCAACTTATTTATAAGGGGCCAAGTACAGCCCTAGAAATCACCAGAGGAATGCATTACAGAGAACGGTCAGAGACCGTTGGAGATAGTAGATAGAGAGCGGAGACATGCTACATAGATTGCTGGACATTGGGGACATATTACAGGAGACGGTGAGAGACTGCAGACATACTACAGGAGATGGTCAGAGACTGTGGGCCATATTACAGGGTCAGTACAGGAGATATACTACAGAAGTTGCTGGAGACTGGGGGCATGCTACAGGGGACATTAAGGGACTGGAAAGGCATTAGAAAAAGAGCATCTTGGAGAGTCAGAGTATCTCAGAAGTAAAGATGGGCAGAGGTTTCCCAATCTGTGAAAAGTTGAGTCTAAAAATCGTCCAACAATAATGTTCCTCAACGTAAAATTGTAAAGGCTTTAAATCTATCATCATCTACAGTATATATTATCATCAAAAGATTCCAGGAATCTGGCGAAATCTCTGTGTGAAGGCACAATGTCAAAAGGCAATATTAGAGGTCAGTGATCTTTGGGCCCTCAGACAGCTCTGCATGGGTTTAGGAATACTTCCAATAATCACTGTCTGTGAACACAGCTCGTCATCCAAAAATACAAGTTAAAGCTCTATCATACAAAGAAGCTATATACACCTTTGTCCTTTCATGGCCAAAGCTCATTTAAAATGGTCTGTTGCAAAGTGGAAAACCTTTCTCTGGACCAGAGATCATTTAAAATGGTCTGTTGCAAAGTGGAAAACCGTTCTCTGGACCAGAGATCATCTAAAATGGTCTGTTGCAAAGTGGTAAAAAATGTTCTGTTTTCAGACTAATCAAAATGTGATATTCTTTTTGGCAACCATGGGTGCCGTGTCCTTCAGACTAAAGAGGAGGGGGTAAAAATGGTGCAAAGCTAACTGTAATAAAAGTCCATAATAACAGTCCATATAATATCCAGGTAGGTGATTGCTAGAGCAGAGATCATGTGTCATAAGCGTAGAGCGCCAACAGCAAACAGCCTCAGGGATAATTTCCAGCGTCTCCACCACAGCAGCCGAATTCTCAAATGGACATAAAAGAAAGACTCCTCATAGTCCAGACATCCCATAAAAAGCTTTAATGCAATAAGATCCAAATAAATACACTCACATTTGCAGGACTAAAAACTCGCATGATAGAAACGTCCGGCATTTCAAACCCACAAAATGGCCGCTGCGTCTCGGCATGCATCTCTGACTCCTACCTACGTGTTTCGTCATCAAACGACGTTGTCAGGGGCGACATCGGTAAAGAGGAGAGGGACCTTCCAGCTTGTTATTGGTGTTCAGTTCAATAGCCAGCATCTCTGATATGGGGTGCGGGGGACATTAGTGCATATGGAATGGGAAGTTTGCACATCTGAAAATGAACCATCAATGCTGAGGACTTAAAATAAACAAGATTACAGATTCTGTTTTCCTCCTATGATACAGACAAGGTAACATTATGCAAAGCGTTAAGCACTTGAGTGTGTCCCCGGGTGACTACCAACCACACATAAATTGGAAAATGGACCACGCCAACCTCATGACTTTTAATTGACAATAACACTCTTCTAAAGTGTATAATCCTATTGAGAATAGCAGCAGTGATTAGCAGCAAGGGTGGGGGTATTTGGCTCAATAGAAAGAAGCCAACAAGAAGGGAATGACCATTCCATAATGAGGAAAATACAAAACAAGAGAAGATCAATCAAGAGATTGTCATCAGGACCGATAATGAGCCCAACAAGGCAGAAGGTATCGAACGCTGATGATGATCGATTGCAGCTGATCCCCAGGAATATGGAAGAAAGCAAGTAACAAATAACTGAGCACCTCTCTGATAATAGAGAACAATGTGACAATGAATAATGAACACAGCTGGACATTGAATGAAAAGAACACTTAGGCTTAGTTTATACTAAGTGGTTGGGGTTGGAAAAAGACACAGGTCCATCCCCTTCAACCTACGCGTGTGGGATTTTTTGCGTAAACAATTCTCATAGCCCTGAAGTTGACAACACTTTCAGTTTGTTCTTCTTGGGGAAGGCAGTTCCAAAGACTTACTGCTCTAACTGTAAAAAAAAACCTTGTTTGGGGAAGATCTTTTTTTTTTGTTCCAGCATGACAGAACACAAAGCCAGTTCCATAAAAAAAATGGTGTGACCAGTTTGTTGTGGAGGAACTTGAGTGTCCTACACAGAACCCTGACCTCATCCCTACTGAACACCTTTGGGATAGATTGGAAACCGATGGCGAACCAGGTCTTCTCATCCAACATCAGTCCTGTCCTTGGAAGTTCATGATTAAAAGACCTCTATCAATATTGGCAATAGGATCACCCCACTCCAAACAGATACACTATATGGCCCATAGGATGTGGACCTCCCCCTTCCCAAATAATGGAGTTCCAGTGTCCCCAATGAAGGGTACTGTTAATACTACGTCATACAAGGACATTGTAGACAATTGTGCTCTTCCAACCTTGTGGTAACAGTTTGGGAAAGACCCTTTGTGTTTCCCCATGTGCCCCTGTGTACAAAGCCAGCTCCATAAAGACATGGTGTGACCAGTTTTGAACTTCATTGTCCTGCACAGAGTCCTGACCTCAACGCTACTGAACACCTTGGATGAACTGGAATGCAGATGGTAGGTCAGGTCTTCTCCTCAAACATCAGTACCTGACTTCAACATTACTGATATCCTTTGGGATGAATTGGAACACTGATAGTGAGCCAGGTCTTCTTATCCAACATCAAGCCTTGACCTCAACCCTATTGAACACATTTGGCATGAATTGGAATGTTGGAACGCTGATGGGGAGCCAGGTCTTCTTATCCAACATCAGTACCTGACCTCAACCCATCTGAACACCTTTGGGATGAACTGGAACGCCAATGGTGAGTCAGGTCTTCTCATCCAACATCAGTACTTGACTTCGACCCAGCTGAACACCTTTGGGATTATATGAAATGCTGATAGTGTGCCAGGTCTTCTCGCCCAACATCAGTACCTGACCTCAGCCCAACTGAACACCTTTGGAATTATTTGGAATTTTGCTAGTGAGCCAGGTCTTCTCACCCAACATCAGTGCCTGACCTCAACCCTATTGAGCAACTGTGGCATGAATTGGAATACCAATGGTGAGCCTAGTCTTCTTATCCAAAATTAGTTCCTGATCTCGTCCCAAATGAACACCATTGCGATGAACTGGAATGCCAATAGTGAGTCAGCTCTGCTCATCCAACATCAGTACTTGACTTCAATCCAACTGAACACCTTTGGGATTATTTGAAATGCCGATAGTGAGTCAGGTCTTCTCACCCAACATCAGTACCTGACCTCAACCCAACTGAACACCTTTGGGATGAAATGGAATGCTGATGGCGAGTCAGGTCCTCTCACCCAACATCAGTACTTGACTTTAACCCAACTAAACACCTTTGGGATGAACGGGAACGCTGATGGTGAGTTAGGTCTTCTCGTCCAACATCAGTACCTGACCTCACAAATGGGGAAACATTCCCACAGTCGCACTCTAGCATAATAACATTTCGAAGAGATGACTTGTTGGAGCAGACAAGGGTCATGCTGGGTCATTGAGATGGCACCAGTGAGGGACATGGACAGCCGAATTAGGGCGAGTACAAAGCAGCCTGAGAGGACCAAAAAGAAAACCATTAAGGGTCCCAATCCCAGTTGCTTGTGGAAGGGGACCTTGTACAGCCCTGAAACAGCTTATGTAAGCAGGAACTAATAACAGTTTGTGCTACAGCAGTTCCTCGGTGAGTAGACGGAACACCTTGTCTTGTATTTGAATGGCACTATACCGCGCATTGCATTAAAAAAAATGGGGGGCTTGTCTGCCCTTCCAAAATCAATGGGCTGCCTTAATGCATCGCACCTTAAAACAACGTATAGTTAGTTTTAATAAAATATATGAAGGGCTTTTTTTCCCCCCCCATTTTCTGGGGCAAAAACGTGAATCTCCATGTTAACAGATGTCCTCTATATGTTGAAGAACGCTGGTTCCCACCATTGAAATGGTTACAATTATGAATCTGTTAGGGTGGCGGGGTATTTGCTATTTTTGTGTACTGCTCGCTCCCCCCCCCCCCCCTCAGCTCCGATGGCACATTCGCTGTGATAGGCTCGTCAAAAGACAATGACAAGCACTTAGCACATGACTCTACGACTGGAGGAGCCAGGAGCCTGCTGGAACCGCTATCATGTACGTGGCGGGAGGGCTGTTGTTGCTGTTTGCGTTGTGCCTGATTAGGGCTGCAGTTAATGGACTATGTGATGCTGAGAGACGCTAATGACACTCACTTCAGAGGAGAAAGAGCTATTTAAAAACACAGATAATCCCAAACTACAAAAAGCTGGCAACATTTTCAGTTAGTACTAGCACTTCTTGGGGAAGGGTGTTACAGTTTTACTGCTCTGTCAGTAAAGAACCCTTTCCTCAATCTAAAGTTAAAGTAGAAGTACAGTCAAATAATATCTAAATCTAAATCTGCACCCACCTCCATTCTAAGGCCCATACCAATTACCCTGTAGAGCAGGGTCTCCAAACATTTTTTTAACAAAAGGTACAGTTTACTGTCCTTCAGGCTTTGGGGGGGGGGGGGTGTCCAACGGCCAGTTGGAGCAGAAAGTGCCTCAGCATCAGTGGAAGAAAACAGCGCCCCCATCATTGGTGTCAGTTGGAGGAAAAGAGCCCCGTCAATGTTGCCAGTTGGAGGAGTGGAGCTCCGTCAATGGTGCCATTTGGAGGAGCGGAGCTCCGTCAATGGCACCAGTTGGAGGAGCGGAGCTCCGTCAATGGCGCCAGTTGGAGGTGCGGAGCTCCGTCAATGGCGCCAGTTGGAGGAGCGGAGATCCGTCAATGGCGCCAGTTGGAGGAGGGGAGCTCCGTCAATGGCGCCAGTTGGAGGAGGGGAGCTCCATCAATGGTGCCAGTTGGAGGAGGGGAGCTCCATTAATGGTGCCAGTTGGAGGAGCGGACCTCCATCAATGGCGCCAGTTGGAGGAGTAAAGCTCCATCAATGGCGCCAGTTGGAGGAGCGGAGCTCCATCAATGGTGCCAGTTGGAGGAGTAGAGCTCCATCATTGGTGCCAGTTGGAAAAGTAGAGCTCCTTCAATGGTGCCAATTGGAGTAGAGCTCCATCATTGGTGCCAGTTGGAGGAGTAGAGCTCCCTCAAAGGTGCCAGTTGGAGTAGAGCTCCATCATTGGCGCCAGTTGGAGGAGTAGAGCTCCATCAATGGTGCCAGTTGGAGGAGTAAAGTTCCATCATTGGTGCCAGTTGGAGGAGTAGAGCTCCATCATTGGTGCCATTTGGAGGAGTAGAGCTCCATCATTGGTGCCATTTGGAGGAGTAGAGCTCCATCATTGGCGCCAGTTGGAGGAGTAGAGCTCCATCAATGGCACCAGTTGGAGGAGTAGAGCTCCATCAATGGCGCCAGTTGGAGGAGTAGAGCTCCTTCAATGGCGCCAGTTGGGAGAGTAGAGCTCCATCAATGGTTCCAGTTGGAGGAGTAGAGCTCCATCAATGGCGCCAGTTGGAAGAGTAGAGCTCCATCAATGGTTCCAGTTGGAGGAGTAGAGCTCCATCAATGGTGCCAGTTGGAGGAGTAGAGCTCCATCAATGGTTCCAGTTGGAAGAGTAGAGCTCCATCATTGGTGTCAGTTGGAGGAGTAGAGCTCCATCAATAGTGCCAGTTGGAGGAGTGGAGCTCCATCATTCCTGCCAGTTGAAGAAGCAGTGCCCCCAGGGCTGAATAAATGCAAGCAAAGGGCCCACAGTTTGGAGACCCCTGCTCTAGAGGAAAGGTGTCTATATGTACTCTTTCTGTGGGAACTTCAGTCACATGATCTCCCCATCGGCCAGTTTCAGTAAAGTAGAGAGATCGTTGACCATGGCTACAACACCTGGACAGTGACATCACCTATAGACTCCCTGGGGGAGGGAGTTCCACAGTTTTACCGCTCTAACAGTAAAGAACCCTTTCCTCAATCTAAGGTTAAAGCTTCTTTCTTCAACTTCAATGACCTTAGGAGTAACCAGCTCATTACAATTAGTGGCAACAGCTTTGATATATTTGTACATTGTAATCATATCTCCTCTTACAGTGGAACGGAAGTCATTTTATAACAGTCGGGGGCAGGCAGGCTATAATGGCAGAAGAGACATGCAATGCCTTCTCTGCAACATAAATACACCAACCTGCCTGCTGACATCCTTCTGCGGCGCGCAAACTGAGCTGCGCATGCAGGTTTGCAGCAACACGCTCTTTATTGTGCACTGCGGCTCATTGCGATTCCACAGCCCATTCCGCATAGGCCACAACACAGGAGGAATCGCTCGTCTCCATTTCTTTCAGCGTAACGCAGATTGTTACAATGTGGCAAAAACAGACGAGATGAAGAAATGTCATTTTCAATAACACAAAAAAAAAAAGTGGATCCTTCAAATGACAACACATTTGTTTAATGTCGGCTGACGCAAAGTGCGCCCGTTTTGGCAAAAAGCCGATCCTGCCGGTATGTCCTGATAGGTTTGTCGGGAACGGTTTCTCCGGAGTGGCCGGCGGGCGACCATGCGATGACACAATATCTCCAACCGGAGGAGATCGCCAGATTCCAATCATTCCGGATAATTGATGGCAGACGAGGGATAATCAATAACACTCCACACAGCACAGGCTGAGATATCGATCATCAATACGGAAGTGACGGCTGAAATCCCTGTTTCCATTTCCCAACCAGAACTAAAAACAAAATGATTCCCGGGAAGTTTTCCTTATATCAGAGTCCCTATCAGAGTTCCCCCTTACATCAGAGTTCTCCCTTACATCAGAGTCCCTATCAGAGTTTCCCCTTACATCAGAGTCCCTATCAGAGTTCCCCCTTACATCAGAGTCCCTATCAGAGTTCCCCCTTACATCAGAGTCCCTATCAGAGTTCCCCCTTACATCAGAGTCCCCATCAGAGCTCTCCCTTACATCAGAGTCCTCATCAGAGCTCTCCCTTACATCAGAGTCCCTATCAGAGTTCTCCCTTACATCAGAGTCCCTATCAGAGTTCCCCCTTATATCAGAGTCCCTATCAGAGTTCCCCCTTACATCAGAGTTCTCCCTTACATCAGAGTCCCTATCAGAGTTTCCCCTTACATCAGAGTCCCTATCAGAGTTCCCCCTTACATCAGAGTCCCTATCAGAGTTCCCCCTTACATCAGAGTCCCCATCAGAGCTCTCCCTTACATCAGAGTCCTCATCAGAGCTCTCCCTTACATCAGAGTCCCTATCAGAGTTCCCCCTTACATCAGAGTCCCTATCAGAGTTCCCCCTTACATCAGAGTCCCCATCAGAGCTCTCCCTTACATCAGAGTCCTCATCAGAGCTCTCCCTTACATCAGAGTCCCTATCAGAGTTTCCCCTTACATCAGAGTCCCTATCAGAGTTCCCCCTTACATCAGAGTCCCCATCAGAGCTCTCCCTTACATCAGAGTCCTCATCAGAGCTCTCCCTTACATCAGAGTCCCTATCAGAGTTCCCCCTTACATCAGAGTTCTCCCTTACATCAGAGTCCCTATCAGAGTTTCCCCTTACATCAGAGTCCCTATCAGAGTTCCCCCTTACATCAGAGTCCCCATCAGAGCTCTCCCTTACATCAGAGTCCTCATCAGAGCTCTCCCTTACATCAGAGTCCCTATCAGAGTTCCCCCTTACATCAGAGTTCTCCCTTACATCAGAGTCCCTATCAGAGTTTCCCCTTACATCAGAGTCCCTATCAGAGTTCCCCCTTACATCAGAGTCCCCATCAGAGCTCTCCCTTACATCAGAGTCCTCATCAGAGCTCTCCCTTACATCAGAGTCCCTATCAGAGTTCCCCCTTACATCAGAGTTCTCCCTTACATCAGAGTCCCTATCAGAGTTTCCCCTTACATCAGAGTCCCTACCAGAGTTCCCCCTTACATCAGAGTCCCCATCAGAGCTCTCCCTTACATCAGAGTCCCTATCAGAGTTCCCCCTTATATCAGAGTCCCTATCAGAGTTCCCCCTTACATCAGAGTTCTCCCTTACATCAGAGTCCCTATCAGAGTTTCCCCTTACATCAGAGTCCCTATCAGAGTTACCCCTTACATCAGAGACCCTATCAGAGCTACCCCTTACATCAGAGTCCCTATCAGAGTTCTCCCTTACAACTGAGATCTCCTCTTACATCAGAGTCCCCCTTACATCAGAGTCCCTATCAGAGTTCTCTCTTACATCAGAGTCCCCATCAGAGTTCTCCCTTACATCAGATTCCTCATCAGCGTTCCCCCTTACATCAGAGTTCTCCCTTACATCAGAGTCCACAGAGTTCTCCCTTACATCAGAGTCCCCATCAGAGTTCTCCCTTACATCAGAGTCCTCATCAGAGTTCCCCCTTACATCAAAGTCTCCATCAGAGTTCTCTCTTACATCAGAGTCCCTATCAGAGTTCTCCCTTACAACTGAGATCTCCTCTTACATCAGAGTCCCCCTTACATCAGAGTCCTCATCAGAGCTCTCCCTTACATCAGAGTCCCTATCAGAGTTCTCTCTTACATCAGAGTCCCCGTCAGAGTTCTCCCTTACATCAGAGTCCTCATCAGCGTTCCCCCTTACATCAGAGTTCTCCCTTACATCAGAGTCCACAGAGTTCTCCCTTACATCAGAGTCCCCATCAGAGTTCTCCCTTACATCAGAGTCCTCATCAGCGTTCCCCCTTACATCAAAGTCTCCATCAGAGTTCTCTCTTACATCAGAGTCCACAGAGTTCTCCCTTACATCAGAGTCCCCATCAGACTTCTCCCTTACATCAGAGTCCTCTTACATCAGAGTTCTCCCTTACATCAGAGTCCACATCAGAGTTCTCCCTTACATCAGAGTACCCATCAGAATCCCCTCTTACATCAAAGTCCACATCAGAGTTCTCCCTTACATCAGAGTCCCCATCATAATCCCCTCTTACATCAGAGTCCCCATCGGAGTTCTCCCTTACATCAGATTCCCCATAAGAGCTCTCCCTTACATTAAAGTGCCCATCAGAGTCCCCCCTTACATCAGTGTCTCCATCAGAGTGCCCTCTTACATCAGATTCCCCATCAGAGTTCCAGTCATAGCTCCTCCTTACATTAGAGTCTCTATCAGCGTTCCCCCTTACATCAGATTCCCCATCAGAGTTCAGCTTTACATCTGAGATTCCCCTTACATTAGCATCCCCATCAGACTTGCCCCTTTCAAGAGTCCACATCAAAGTTGCCCCTTACATCAGAGTCCCTATCAGAGTCCCCCCTTACATCAGGAACCCCATCAGAGTGCCCTGTTGCATCAAAGTCCCCATCAGAATTTGGGTGCAAGTTGGGGGGGAGGGGAGCTGAAGCAGAGACGACAGACAGCCTCTGCTGACCTTAATCTTTAGTCTTTGCACATTGAGGATATACCACCAATCCTAGCTGTGGGCTGAAAAAAAAAAAAAAAAAAAAATCTTGTGGCGGCCCGGATGTGGCCCCCGGGGGCCGTAGTTTGGAAGCCCCTCAGAAGTGTGATATCATCCCCTGTATTCCTGCGTCCTCCAAGGACACACCCACCGCGCTTCTCCCTGAGGATGGATTAACACATCTGCTCAGGTCACTCCGAGAGAAACCAATTTCACACCCAAGCAGCTCCGTCCCCCATCAGCCTCAATAAATATTTAATTACCCGCAATTACAATGTCACATTTACAGCGACCCTCCCCCCTCCCCCACCCAGCCTCAGCTCCTGTATGTAACCTACAAAAATGCAGCTACAGGAGGAGCATCTGAACGGGGAGATTTATTGTCATCAGTTGAAGAGCTGCTACACATAAAATATATAGAAATATATATATTTATAGGAGCAACCATGATTGTTCATTTAGATCCAATCCTTGGGCTCCCCCCAGGAACTCAGCACAGGGATGGTGGGAACCCCCCATAATGGGCACAGCGGGTGTACAGACCCGGGAACTCAGCACAGGGATGGTGGGAACCCCTCATAATGGGCACAGCAGGTGTACAGGCCCAGGAACTAGGCACAGGGATAAGGGGAACCCCTCATAATGAGCACAGCGGGTGTACAGACCCAGAAACTCAGCACAAGGATGCTGGGAACTCCTCAGAATGGGCACAGCAGGTGTACAGACCTGGGAACTCAACCCAGGGATAGTGGGAACCCCTCATGATGGGCACAGTAGGGGGACAGACCCGGGAACTCAGCACAGGGATGGTGGGAAGCGGATCACGAGCTCTGCTTTTTGCGAGCCACTAGCCTTGAGGGATTGCCCAAGCCTGGTTTTGGGGGTGGGTTTGCGATTGATTCATTTGGAGAGAATCCCAATGAAGTTTAGGGATCAGGCTTGGCTTGCCTTTCATGGAAAACTATATGTGAAGGGCAACTTGAAGTTTCTTTCCATGAGTGATCGGGGCTGCCCGAGAGTGGAGTGTGGAGGAGTGGTGGAGTCCATGGATCACTTTCTACTTCAATGCCCTTTTAATATAGAGGTGTACAAGAGGGTGGAGAGGGCTCTGAGTATACCCTTCCTCCCCCATATGAGTTATGCAGAGTGGGTGTATGGGGCATTCCAGACTCGTCGGGATTATGATTTGGAAACACTTTTTTTAGTTAGTCTGGTAGTCCGTTATTTCACGTGGAGTGCACGGTGTCAGGTATCCTTACGGGGTAAAATCCTCCCTGTGGAAGTGGTGGTGAAGGACATTTCTGGGTGAGGTTGGGAAGATTCGGGGTCTTGAGAAAGGCAGGTGGCAGCAGGAGGCCTGGATAAGGGCGTGGAGGAATATCAGGACTCTGTAGCTGCTGCCTGTTGATCTCGGGGTGTTGCGGCTTTTCTTTGTATTCTTGATTCACTCCCCTAGATTTTCAAGGTGAAATATATTTTTGATAAAAGGCTCCATGCATGGTGACGGTGATGTTCCTTAGTCTGGCTCTCCTGTAGGGATTGTGTTGTGTGCAATTTGGTTTGCACCATTTATTATGTTCTTGTTTTGTATTATCATATTCAATTATTTTGTAAATATGTTTTATTTATTTATTATGGTTTTATTGTATATAAGTGGTTGTTTGTAAGATTTTTCAATAAACAAAATGAACTCCTCATAATGGGCACAGCAGGTGTACAGACCCGGGAACTCAGCACAGGGTTCCTCTTTAACCCTCCCGATGACTCTTTGCTTGTTATCTGTTCCGATGGTGATAATATTTTTAATCAGGTTTTGTTTTCTTGGTCTCTCGATCTTCGATTCGGATGTTCACCGTCGGTTGTTACGTTTCCATGGATCGGTCTCCGCGGAAAGTCGGCATTATAAAGCTCGGAGTTGTTGTGAGGAAATGGAGCAAATTGAGTTGCGAGGGGGAGGAGCGGAGGATTCAGGTTATATAAACATCTCATTCTGCACCCCGCCGTGCGCTCCGTGCCCAGATGTTGCCCTCTTTCCGCCCGCTGTGAATCCATAAATTGCAGTGATGTGGAGGAAGCGAGAAACGCGCCAAATGAGAAATTCTGATTTTCTTAACGTTTGAAAAATACTGAAGTCGGAGAGTCGGCACTGTGGCCGAGCAACCGGATTTTTACAATAAAGATGTAGCCTTGAGCTCCAGTCCAGTGACTACACTCACCGGACACTTTATTAGGTCCACCTTGCTAGTAGCGGGTTGGACCCCCTTTGGCCTTCATTCTTGGTGGAATAGATACAACAAGATGTTGGGAACGTTCCTCAGAGATTTTGCTCCATAGAGACATGATAGCATCACACAGTTGCTGCAGATTTGTCGACTGCACATCCATGATGCCGAATCCCCCGTTTTCCACCACATCCCAAAGGTGCTCTATTGGATGAGATGTGGTGAGTGTGGAGGACATTGGAGGACAGGGACCTCATTGTCCAGTGGTGAGATGATTGGAGCTTTGTGACATGGAGCATTATCCTGCTGGAAGGAGCCATCAGAAGATGGGGACACTGTAGTCATAAAGGGATGGACATGGTCAGCAACAATACTCAGGTAGGCCGTGGTGTATAAACAATGATCAATTGGTACTAAGGGGTCCAAAGTGTGCCAAGAAAATATCCCCCCCCACCATTACACCCCCACCACCAGCCTGAACCGGTGATACCCCATCCCCCCCACCATTACACCCCCACCAGCAGCCTGAACCGGTGATACCCCATCCCCCCCACCATTACACCCCCACCACCAGCCTGAACCGGTGATACAAGGCAGGATGGATCCATGCGCCAAATTCTGACCCCACCATCTGAATGTCGCAGCTGAAATCCAGATTCATCAGACCAGGCAACGTTTTTCCAATCTTCTATTGTCCAATGTTGGTGATCCTGTGCAAATTGTAGCCTCAGTTTCCTGTTCTTAGCTGACAGGAGTGGCACCCGGTGTGGTCTTCTGCTGCTGTAGCACATCTGCTTCAAGGTTGGATGTGTTGTGTGTTCAGAGATGGTATTCTGCATACCTTGGGTGTAACAAGTGATTATTTGAGCTGCTATTGCCTTTCTATCATCTGGAACCAGTCTGCCCATTCTCCTCTGACATCAACAAGGTCCTCCACACAACTGCCGCTCACTGGATACTTTCTCTTTCCCCGCCTTTCTCTGTAAACCTGAGAGATGGTTGTGTGTGAAAATCCCAGAAATACTCAGACAATCCGGTCTGGCACCAACAACCATGCCATGTTCACAGTCACTTCAATCCCCTTTCTTCCCCATTCTCGGTTCGAACTTCAGCAAGTCGTCTTTACCGCAGCTAGAGGCCTAAATGCATTGAGTTGCTGCCGTGTGATTGGCTGATCAGCAATTTGTGTTACCAAGCAATTGAACAGGTGTACCTAATAAGGTGGCCGGTGAGTGTACGTCTTGGCTAAGATGATGTCTTCAGTCTACTGCAGGCAGGAGGAAGCATTTCCTCAGTCTCCGCTCCCCCCAGTGATCAGACTGTACATTGTAACCTTGTAAAAGGAGGAGGAGGCATTTCCTCAGTCTCCCCCCCCCCCCAGTGATCAGACTGTACATTGTAACTTTGTAGAAGGAGGAGGAGGCATTTCCTCAGTCTCCCCTCCCCCAGTGATCAGACTGTACATTGTAACTTTGTAGAAGGAGGAGGAGGCATTTCCTCAGTCTCCCCTCCCCCCAGTGATCAGACTGTACATTGTAATGTTGTAGCAAGTCACAAGGTGAGAGGGTGCAGCAGGGGGCTGATCTGTGTCAGACATTTGTGAACACAGCCAAGAACTGCACAGTTACCAGGATTTACATGACGGTGGAGAATCAGATTTGGGTGGACCGACCTTTGAGGCACAAACTCTTCAATGCAAAAGGGAAAAAAGCCTCATATATATATATATAAACCTCAGCGCGATACATAACGATCTCCAGCACGTCATCCAATTACCTCGCCCCCTGCTGGTTGCACAGTATGGCGGTCGCTCTTCGCTCCCACAGCGGTATAAGTTGCGCCTACAAACTTTTCACACCTCGTAAATACAGATACGCCTTCCTGCGTTCTCATCGCCATTATCCCCCCTCCCCCCCCCATCTTCAGCGGCGGTTTATTTTTCTGAGTGGCGCATTAATTCAGCTGCTTGAACATAATGGCCCTCGCCCCTCCCCCGCCATTCTATTCTCCACCCCAAGAGGCCCCCCACTCCGGCTTCATCACATCCCAAATCTCACAACGTTCTCTTAATGAGCCGCCAACCCGACCCCAACAAAGGCGGGCCCCTTCCTTCCTCGCGGGGAGGCCGAGGGAACGCGGCTTTTAGGCCGCGCCGTGTTTTCTCTAATTAAATGGCACCGCCGCCCACATTTACAGGGGAGAGAAAAAAACGCTGAGAGCGAGCGACTGCGGCTTCTCCCATGTGCACTGTGTACAGGAGCACCAATAAGAGAACGGGCGGGGCCACCCCTCCCCCGGACAAAACCCTCCCACTTACAAATTCTACATTTAAAGGGGAAAAACGTATTTCAAAATTAAAAATATTGAACTTTTCGGTCATCTGAATAGTAAATACATTCCGGATATGTAACTTTATACAAGAAAAGTATTTTTCAGGAAGGTCGTCACCTATCCCGAGATGATGTCATCAGTCTGCTGCAGGCAGAAGGAGGAGGAGTCATTTCCTCAGTCTCCCCTCCCCCAGTGATCAGACTGTACATTGTAACTTTGTAGAAGGAGGAGGAAGCATTTCCTCAGTCTCCCCTCCCCCAGTGATCATACTGTACATTGTAACTTTGTAGAAGGAGGAGGAGACATTTCCTCAGTTTTCCCTCCCCCCAGTGATCAGACTGTACATTGTAACTTTGTAGAAGGAGGAGGAAGCATTTCCTCAGTCTCCCCTCCCCCAGTGATCAGACTGTACATTGTAACTTTGCAGAAGGGATAAGGAGGAAGCATTTCCTCAGTCTCCCCTCCCCCAGTGATCAGACTGTACATTGTAACTTTGTAGAAGGAGATGGAAGCATTTCCTCAGTCTCCCCTCCCCCCGTGATCAGACTGTACATTGTAACTTTGTAGAAGGAGGAGGAGTCATTTCCTCAGTCTCCCCTCCCCCAGTGATCAGACTGTACATTGTAACTGTTCTGTACATACTCTGTGCAGAGAACAGAGCCATGGCAGTGGCCCAGTAGGCTCCACCCATTACAGGCTGCCTGGAGGAAACTCCAAAAAGGGGGGCGGAGATTAGACCAGCCCCCCTGCACAAGGAGAGAGAGCAGAGCTGTGGGAGGGGCCTAGCAGGCTCCACCCACTACAGAAAACTCCAGGAGGGGGGCGGAGACAAGACCAGTCCCCTGCACAAGGAGAGAGGTCAGCAGTGATCGGTCTTTATTACAGGAAGTCTCACACTGGAATACTGCACAGATCTGGAATACACAAAGCTCACCGGGGCCCAGCGGGAGCCACAGTTGCAGCATATTTTTGCCCATAGACATCACAACAAATGCTGTATGGGGGCGGGGCGCTGATGCTCACAATTACACACAAATGGGCATAATGTTGAAACCATACAGTGGGGAAAATAATGATTTGATCCCCTGCAGATTGTGTAGGTTTGCCCACTTACAAAGAAATGAAGGGTCTATCATTTTTATCATAGGTGTATTTTATATGATAGAGACAGAATATCAACCAAAAATCCAGAAAAATCACACAATACAAATGTTATAAATGGAGTTGCAGTTCAGTGAGTAAAATAAGTATTTGATCCCCAATCAACCAACAATAATTCTGCCCCCCACAGACTGGCTACAGTAGGTGCTCATGCGGTACACAGATTAGTCCTGTCAATGTAAGAAGGTTCTCCTAATGACAACTCGTTATGTGTATAAAAGACACCTGTCCACAGAATCTCTTTCGTTTATTCAAACCTCACCATCATGGGCAACACCAAAGAGCTGTCAGAGGACCTCAGGGACAAGATTGTAGACCTGCACAAGGCTGGAATGGGCTACAAGACCATCAGCAAGAAGCTTGGTGAGAAGGAGACAACTGTTGGAGAAATTTTTCGCAAATGCAAGAAATACAAAGTAACCATCAATCGCCTTCAGTCTGGAGCTCCATGCAAGGTTTCTCCTCATGGGGTGAGGATGGTCATGAGAAAAGTGAGGGATCAGCCCAGAACTACACGGGAGGAGCTTGTGAATGATCTCAAGGCAGTTGGGACCACAGTCACCAACCAAACCATTGGTAACACAATACGCCGCCATGGACTGAAATCCTGCAGCTCCCGCAAGGTTCAACCTCCTTAAGAAGACACATGTACAGGTCCGTCTGAAGTTTGCCAATGAACATCTAAATGATTCAGAGAAGGATTGAGAGAAAGTGTTGTGGTCAGATGAGACAAAATTGAGCTCTTTGGCATCAACTCGACTTGTGTTTGGAGGAAAAAAAATGCTGACTATGACCCTAAGAACACCATCCTTACAGTCAAACATGGAGGTGGAGACATGCAGCTTTGGGGCTGTTTCTCTGCTAAAAGGTACAAGACCGACTTTGCCGCATTGATTGTCCAATGGACGGGGCCATGTATTATAAAATATTGGATGAGAACCTTCTTCCCTCAACCAGAACACTGAAGATGGGTCATGGATGGGTCTTCCAGCACGACAATGATCCAAAACATACCGCCAAGGCAACAAAGGAGTAGTTCAAGAAGAAGCACATCATGGAGTGGCCTTGGCAGTCTCCAGACCTTAATCCTTTAGAAAATTTATGGAGGGAGCTCAAACTTTGAGCTGCCGAGCGACAGCCAAGAAACCTTAAGGATTTACAGAAGATCTGTAAAGAAGAGTGGACCAAAATCCCTCCTGAGATGTGTGCAAACCTGATCACCAACTACAAGAAACGTCTGACCTCTGTGCTTGCCAACAAGGGTTTCTCCACCAAGTACTAAGTCATGTTTTGCTTGGGGATCAAATACTCATTTTACTCACTGAACTGCAACTCCATTTATAACATTTGTATCATGTTTTTTTTCTGGATTTTTGGTTGATATTCCGTCTCTATCATGATAAAAATGATAGACCCTTCATTTCTTTATAACTGGGCAAACTTACACAATCTGCAGGGGATCAAATCATTATTTTTCTCCCACTGTAGAAGTGTAGACACAAGTATACGGCGTCTTTTGTAATTTATAGACATGACTTCTCTACAGCTACGACTCCCAGGAGCCCCAACAACCGGCGTATTTCACTCCGTAAAGCCGGACACCTAATATACAGCGGTGTGAGGTCCCTTCGATCGATGAGGATACAGACACTGAAATCCCGGACATCATTCAAAAGGCAGCACATGGTTTTTATATCCAGGAACTGATGAGATTGCTACACAGAAATAATAAACCTCTTTACCGCCCGTTCCTGGCAAAGGATCATTTGGGACCCGCTGGGAGTGCGGCATTATGGAGAGAAAACTTTATTCCTTAGCTCAGACCTGCTCATGTAGGGAATGCCGGGGATGGGTCGTTTTGCAGGGGGGGTTAAAGATTTCCTGGCAAGGCGGCACAAAAAAACGTAAGGAAAAAAAAGGTTTTGTAGATTTGAGAACACGCAACGGTAATTATGTTACATTGTAAAAAGATTAAAAGTGGCAGTCCAGTGGCTTGGCCAAAATAGCCGCCTTTCCTAACAATGTGTCCCTCACCCCAGGGGCCATGACACCTTTTTTTGACATTTATATTTATACTTCTAAAGCAGTTATCTACAAACTGCAGCCCTTTGCTTGCCTTTATACGGCCCTTGGGGCACGATTTTACCTACAGACTCCATCAGTGGAGCGTAATTCCTGCCACTGACACCAGCAATGGGGCAAGTTCCTCCCACTGACACCATCGCCAACAACGCGGTATAATTCTGCCAATGACAGGACACCATTCCACCGACACAAACAATAGGGCGGTATTGCTCCCACTTACACCAATGATGGGGAACAATTCTTCCCACTTACACCAACGATGAGGCACTATCCCTCCCACTTTTACCAATGATGGGGCACTATCCCTCCCACTTTTACCAATGATGGGGCACTATCCCTCCCACTGATACCAATGATGGGGCACTATCCCTCCCACTGATACCAATGATGGGGCACTATCCCTCCCACTGATACCAATGATGGGGCACCATCCCTCCCACTGATACCAATGATGGGACACTATTCCTCCCACGGACACCAATGATGGGGCACTATTCCTCCCACGGACACCAATGATGGGGCACTATCCCTCCCACTGATACCAATGATGGGACACTATTCCTCCCACGGACACCAATGATGGGGCACTATTCCTCCCACTGACACCAATGATGGGGCAATATTCCTCCCACTGACACCAATAAAAGGGACACTATTCCTCCCACTGACAGCAATGATGGGGAATTATTATTAAACAATTGGTAACACTACGCCGTGCAGGACTGAAATCCTGCAGCGCCTGCAAGGTCTCTCTGTTCAAGAAAATACATGTACAGGCCCGCCTGAAGTTTGCTAATGAACATCTAAATGATTTAGAGGAGAACTGGGTGAAAGTGTTGTGGTCAGATGGGACCAAAATCAAGATCTTTGGCATCAACTCAACTCGCCGTGTTTGGAGGAGGAGGAGGAATGCTGCCTATGACCCCAAGAACACCATCCCCCACCGTCATACATGGAGGTGGAAACATTATGCTTTGGGGGTGTTTTTCTGTTAAGGGGACAGGACAACTTCACCGCATCAAAATGGATGATGGATAGTGCCCATGTACCGTCATATCTTGGGCGAGAACCTCCTTCTCTTAGCCAGGGCATTGAAAATGGGTCGTGGATGGGTATTCCAGCATGACAATGACCCAAAACACATGGCCAAAGCCCAAGAAGAAGCACATTAAGGCCCTGGAGTGGCCTAGCCAGTCTCCAGACCTTAATCCCATAGAAAATATGTGGAGGGAGCTGAAGGTTTGGAGTTACCAAACGTCAGCCTGGAAACCTTAATGACTTGGAGAGGATCTGCAAAGAGGACAAAATCCCTCCTGAGATGTGTGCAAACCTGGTGGCCAACTACAAGAAACGTCTGACCTCTGTGATTGCCAACAAGGGTTTTGGCACCAAGTACTAACTTGTGTTTTGCGAAGAGGGTCAAATACTTATTTCACTCATTAAAATGCAAATCAATGTATAGCTGCCTTGAGATCATTAACAAGATTCTCCCGTGTAGTTCTGGGCCGATTCCTCACCGCTCTCATGAACACTGAAACTCCACGAGGTCAGATCTTCCATGGAGCCCCAGACCGAGAATAATCGCACCAACTGTTGTCACCCTCTCACCAAGCTGCTTGGCGATGGTCTTGTAGGCCAATTCCAGCCTTGTGTAGGTCTACAATCTTCTCCCAAACATCCTTGGACAGCTCTTTGGTCTTGGCCATGGGGGAGAGATTGGAATCTGATTGATTGCTTCTGTGGACAGGTGTCTTCTATACAGGTAACAAGCTGAGATTAGGAGCACTCCCTTGAAATGCGTTTTTTTTTCTGGATATTCTTGTTGTTGTTCTGTCTCTCACAGTTAAACAAAAACCGACCATTAAAATTATTGACCGATCGTTTCTTTGTTAATGGGGCAAACGTACAAAATCAGCAGGGGATCAAATACATTTTTTTTCCCTCACTGTATATAATGTCACAAAAAAATAAACCACAGAAAGGACGGCCCCCGAGCACTAAAGCATAAATCAGAAGGGTGGGGGGGGGGCTCAATTTTTTTTTTGGTGAGGGGTAATACCGATTGTCATCTCCTAACCCAACATAACCAGAGAGGCTCTTGAGATCTTTTAGTGGAATGCAGCCGGCGTGTTCCGGAATGCCCGCGGCCAGTCTACATTACAGAGGAGTTCTATTATTTAACAGCGTGATAATTAGTTATGACAGCGTTCTGCTTTGTTATATAAGTAGAATTACATTTGAAATACAGAGCGGATAATGAGGATGTAAAACAGGAGCGGCACTAGCGAGGACTTTCCGGAGGCGGCACTGAAGCTTCGCTTAATTGTTTCGTGAGCGAGGGGAGCGTATACACACCGGCCACAGATTTATATAGCCTTCTATACGGGATGTGACCGCGCTGTCGGCCCCCCCCCCCACCCCCCCCCACCCCCCCCACCCCTACGCCACATTCCAACAAAAAGAGGACCTCTAAAGTGGGGAAAGGTTAGAAACCTTTGGCAGGTTTTAATTGCACAGGAGGTGGAACTGCAGAGCGCTGGATTCCTGAAGAGCAGGAGTCCTGATTGGGTACAAAGTCTGGCAATTTGGGTTTTTTTACGAGGCAATTGTTCAGCATATTTAGACTCATTTAACATAATTTAAGATAGAAGGAGAAGAGCGCCACGCTAATTACATGGGTACAGATATAAAAGCCTTTTTCCTGACTGCACCAGGCTTGAGAGTCTATGTTTGAAGGCCTCTATAGACCTGATGAAGGACCTTTTGTAACGTGTTGGCTCCTTTATTATATATTTATAGAACAACGAAATCCGTGGTTGAAGTATTCTGTACGTTTCTTTTGACGCAAAGTGTCAATCCAAGTGTTCCAAACTGATGTAATGTATCCAACCATAGACTTGGTTCTGTACAATGCCTTCAAAAAGTATTCATACCCCTCTAAATTTTCCACATTCTATCATGTTACAACCAAAAATGTAAATGTATTTTATTGGGATTTCATTTGATAGACCAACACAAAGTGGCGCATAAATTGTGAAGTGGAAGGAAAATGGTTTTCAAAAGTCTTTACAAATAAATATGTGAAAAGTGTAGGGGGACATTTGTATGGCGCCCCTCGGAGTCAATACTTTGTAGAACCGCCTTTCTCTTCAATTACAGCTGCAAGTCTTTTTGGGGATGTCTCTAGCAGCTTTGCACATCTAGAAAGGGACATTTTTGCCTGATTCTTCTTCTTTGCAAAATATCTCAAGCTCTGTCAGATTGGATGGAGAGCGTCTGTGAACAGCAATTTTCACGCCTTGCCACAGATTCTCAATTGGATTTAGGTCTGGACTGTGACTCGGCCATTCTAACACATGAATATGCTTTGATTTAAACCAGTGGTCTCCAAACTGCAACCCGGGGGTCAGCTGTGTCCCTTTACTTGCCTTTATCTGGCTTTTGGGGCACTATTTCACCAACTGAAAGCAATGATAGAGCACCATTCCTCCTACAGACACCAAAATGGGGCACTATTCTTCTCATCAATATCAACAATGGGGCACTCTTCCTCCCATTAAAACCTACAAAGGGGTACAGATGCCAGAGTAATTTCTACTCCCACTGGCCACAGTCCGGCCCACCTAAACTGGCCCTTTGCTTAGAAAGTTTGAAGACCCCTGATGTAAACCATTCCATTGTAGCTCTGGCTGTATGTTTCGGGTCGTTGTCCTGCTGGAAGGTGAACCTCCACCCCAGTCTCAAGTCTTTTGGAGACTAACAGGTTTTCTTCTAAGATTGTCCTGTATTTGGCTCCATCCATCTTTCCATTTAACTCTGATCGGCTTCCCTGTCCCTGCTGAAGAAAAAGTATCCTCACAACATGATGCTGCCACCACCATGTTTCACAGTGGGGATGGTGTGTTCAGGGTGATGTGCAGTGTTAGTTTCCCGCCACACATAGCGTTTCCCTTTTAGGCCAAAAAGTTAAATTTTGGTCTCATCTGACCAGAGCACCTTCTTCCACATGTTTGCTGTGTCCTCCACATGGCTTCTCGCAAACTACAAACAGGACTTCTTATGACTTTCTTTCACAAATGTCTTTCTTCTTGTCACTCCTCCATAAAGGGCAGATTTGTGGAGAACACGACTAATAGTTGTCCTGTGGACAGATTCTCCCACCTGAGCTGTGGATCTCTGCAGCTCCTCCAGAGTTACCATGGACCTCTTGGCTCTTCTCTGATGAATGCTCTCCTTGCCCGGCCGGTCAGTTTAGGTGGACGGCCATGTCTTGGTAGGTTTGCAGTTGTGCCATACTCTTTCCATTTTCCAATGATGGATTGAACAGAGCTCCGTGAGATGTTCAAAGCTTGGGAGATTTTTTTTATAACCTAACCCTGCTTTATACTTCTCCACAACTTTATCCCTGACCTGTCTGGTGTGTTCCTTGGCCTTCATGATGCTGTTTGTTCACTAAGGTTCTCTAACAGACATCTGAGGGCTTCACGGAACAGCTGTATTTATACTGAGATTAAATGACACACAGGTGGACTCTATTTACTAATTAGGTGACTTCTGAAGGCAATTGGTTGCACTAGATTTTAGTTGGGGGTATCAGAGTAAAGGGGGCTGAATACAAATGCCCCCCCCACACTTTTCACATATTTTATATTAAAAAAAAAATTGAAAACAATTTATCATTTTCCTTCCACGTCACAATTATGTGCCACTTTGTGTTGGTCTATCACATAAAATCCCAATAAAATACATTTACGTTTTTGGTTTTAACATGACACAATGTGGAAAATTTTGAGGGGTATGAATACTTTTTCAAGGCGCTGTACATTAGGACTATTGGGGTTTCTCCTTTTCACACACTGATGAGAGTGCCGTTTGCTCATATATTTGGATTATATATATTCTGTATATATTGTCAGTCTAGTAGCGCAGAAAGAGAGCGCCCGGAGGCGAACGACACGCAGGCGGTTATTGGGGAGCTGAACTGTACAGGATGGGTGGCAAAAAAAACACAGCACAAGGAAATAGTCCACACGGCAACAACGTATCACAGAACTGATAAATAGTCCACAGAATGGCAATATGGTGTAGCAAGGGTGAGATGATCCTCAGGTTGGCAATATGGCGCAGCAAAAGAGACAAAGTCCACAGGGCAACACAAAGGCAGAGCAAGTAAAAATGATTCTCCAGGTGGCAATATGGCACAGCACAGGGGAAACAGTCCATGGAGAACGGCACAGGAGAAATTCCCTCCAGCCATTAATATGAAACAGCAATGGAGACACGCCGGGCAACAAGGAGGCATGGCAAGGTGGAACAATCCTCAGTGGGGTCATGGGGCACAGCAAGGGGAGAGATGGGAGGGTTCAGGGACCCGCGCTGAGGATGCCACAAGACCCCGGGGTTGCTGGAGAGGTGGCCTGGGTGATGGATGGTCAGTTCAGGAGGGTCTGTGGAGCAGTGGTGGCCCGTGCATTGTGGGGCGCACGGGCGCTGCCCCCCCTTCAATCCATGAACCCGGTTCCTTTCAGGACGCCGGACGCATGGATTCCTATGGCGGGGGCGGTACTTTCTGAAGCACCCGATTAGAGCCAGAGGCTCCAATAGGCTTCAAAAAGAGGGTGGGCTCGGGGGGCAGAGAGTTCGCCCTGATCCCACCCAATTGTGTGATGATAGCGCATACATTTTCGCTATTTTCACACTAAACTTCCTCCCCGCCAATCAGGAGGCAGGGCGTCAGACCTGTTTCCTGATTGGCCAAAGCGTCAGGCCACCCTATTGGATGCCTGGTGCTTAGGAATGGGAGTGGAGGAGACACGCGCTGGAGCGGAGGTCGCCGCCTCCCTGTTGCACTTGGAGAGGAGCTGCTGCCTGGTGGTAAGTGCCAGGGGGTCTGTTTGTCAGAGACGCGCGCCGGGGGGGTGGGGGTGCTGTCAGAGCCGCGAGCCCCGTGAGTGGGGGGGAGGGGTTGGTGGGCACAGTGGTTGCAGATGATGGGCACAAGTGGCTGCATTTGATGGGAACATTAAGGCTGCATTTGATGGGCACAGTGAGTCTGCATTTCAATGGGCACAGTGAGTCTGCATTTCAATGGGCACAGTGAGTCTGCATTTCAATGGGCACAGTAAGTCTGCATTTCAATGGGCACAGTAAGTCTGCATTTCAATGGGCACAGTGAGTCTGCATTTCAATGGGCACAGTGAGTCTGCATTTCAATGGGCACAGTAAGTCTGCATTTCAATGGGCACAGTAAGTCTGCATTTCAATGGGTACAGTGAGGCTGCATTTCAATGGGCACAGTAAGTCTGCATTTCAATGGGCACAGTAAGTCTGCATTTCAATGGGCACAGTAAGTCTGCATTTCAATGGGTACAGTGAGGCTGCATTTCAATGGGCACAGTAAGTCTGCATTTCAATGGGCACAGTGAGTCTGCATTTCAATGGGCACAGTGAGTCTGCATTTCAATGGGCACAGTGAGTCTGCATTTCAATGGGTACAGTGAGGCTGCATTTGATGGGCACAGTGAGGCTGCATTTCATGGGGGAGGGGAGTTTCCAGTATTTATCAGTTTGTTTGCGCCCCCCCAAAAATTTTGAGCACCAGCCGCCACTGCTGCGGAGGTAGGTGGTCCCTGGGCCAAAAAGGGTGAGGAGCTCTAGTATGCGCCGTGGTCATGGAGTTGCGTTGATCTCCAAAATCCTCCATTACAGCCGCACCCCTCATCCCCCGCATATTGGAACTGACAATACATTTGTAAACACAATCTGTAATCTTGTATTTCTTCCCTCCACTTGTTATTCCTTATTTCACTTTTCCCCCCTCGCTCCTATTTAATTACAGCAGACTTCAGTGAATTAATTATTGTTTTATCACAGTCTCTGCATTTCAACACTGGAGAGAAAAAAAAACAAAACAAGCGGTAAGAATTAGAGGAGTCTGCACAGGATTTTCTTCTCTGGCTCTTCTAATTAGCGGGAAGATGATGGCGGGGGAGCGGGGTGCGAGGCGAGGACTCGGCTGGTCCTCCTCCCCCAACAAACCAAAGAAACGTCCAAGAACGAAGCCTAAAACACGTGAACATTGACCTGAACCCTACTGAGAAATTGATGTTTCTGTGATTCCCACCGGAATATTAACCGGATCCACCAGCCAATAGACTCAGCCTAACTTATGGAAAACTGGTCACCCCGTGTCTGCCACCGATTCCGAGAGACCAACATCCAATCAGAGCTGGCCAAAGACGTCAGGCGGGAGGAAGCATTTCCTCAGTCTCCCCTCCCCCCAGTGATCAGACTGTACATTGTAACTTTGTAGAAGGAGGAGGAGGCATTTCCTCAGTCTCCCCTCCCCCAGTGATCAGACTGTACATTGTAACTTTGTAGAAGGGGGAGGAGGCATTTCCTCAGTCTCCCCTCCCCCAGTGATGAGACTGTACATTGTAACTTTGTAGAAGGAGGAGGAGGCATTTCCTCAGTCTCCCCTCCCCCAGTGATCAGACTGTACATTGTAACTTTGTAGAAGGAGGAGGAGGCATTTCCTCAGTCTCCCCTCCCCCAGTGATCAGACTGTACATTGTAACTTTGTAGAAGGGGGAGGAGGCATTTCCTCAGTCTCCCTTCCCCCAGTGATTAGACTGCAACATTAACAAGCCGCCTTTAGGGGCCAGTCCAGTGACTTTGCCTGGGCTGAGATGATGTCATCATTCTGCTGCAGGTACGAGGGTGCATTTCCTCAGTCTCCCCTCCCCCAGTGATCAGACTGTACATTGTAACTTTGTAGAAGGAGGAGGAGACATTTCCTCAGTCTCCCCTCCCCCAGTGATGAGACTGTACATTGTAACTTTGTAGAAGGAGGAGGAGACATTTCCTCAGTCTCCCCTCCCCCAGTGATCAGACTGTACATTGTAACTTTGTAGAAGGAGGAGGAAGCATTTCCTCAGTCTCCCCTCCCCCAGTGATCAGACTGTACATTGTAACTTTGTAGAAGGGGGAGGAGGCATTTCCTCAGTCTCCCTTCCCCCAGTGATTAGACTGCAACATTAACAAGCCGCCTTTAGGGGCCAGTCCAGTGACTTTGCCTGGGCTGAGATGATGTCATCATTCTGCTGCAGGTACAAGGGTGCATTTCCTCAGTCTCCGCACCCCCAGCGATCAGACTGTACATTGTAACAAGTCACAAGGTGACCGTGTCAGCCATTTTTTTAACCACTTCCCGCCCACGGGCGTCATATGACGTCCTGGGCTTTGAGCGGGTATATCTGAATGATGCCTGTAGTTACAGACGTCATTCTGATATTGCCGGTTTCAGCCGGCGAATCTCTACACCATAGGAACGATCATAGCGGCCGTTCCACCGCTTGATCGTTCCTATGGGAGGCAAGAGGGGACGTCCCCCCCCTCCCGCCGCCCTCCGGTGCTTGTTCCGACTCACCGTTACGATCGGTGAGGCGGAGAGTGGATCCGCCGGCGCCGGATGTAGATCATAGAGATTTCCGGCGGACCAGATGGTCGCCGGAGTCTCTATGATCATCGGAGGCCGGGCGCGATGTTATGACGTCACGCCCGGCTTCTCCATTCAAAAAAACGGCGCCGCTTCGGCTAGGAAGCGGCGATCGTTTTATTTTTTTTTTTTATTTCAGGTTTCCCAGCCTAGTGGTGAGATATGGGGTCTTATTGACCCCATATCTCACTATTAAGAGGACCTGTCATGTTATATTCCTATTACAAGGGATGTTTACATTCCTTGTAATAGGAATAAAAGTGATCAAAAAAATTTTTTTTTCAAAAAAGTGTAAAAAAAAAAAAAAATATATATATATAATTATCAATAAAAAAAAAAAAAAATATTTTTAAAGCGCCGCTGTCCCCGTGTGCTCGCACGCAGAAGCGAACGCATACGTAAGTCCCGCCCACATATGAAAACGGTGTTCAAACCATACATGTGAGGTATCGCCGCGAACGTTGGAGCGAGAGCAATAATTTTGTCACTAGACCTCCTCTGTAACTCAAAACATGTAACCAGTAAAAAAATTTCAAGCGTCGCCTATGGGGATTTTTAAGTACCGAACATTGGCGCCATTCTACGAGCGTGTGCAATTTTGAAGCGGGACATGTTAGGTATCTATTTACTCGGCGTAACTTCATCTTTCACAATATGCAAAAACATTGGGCTAACTTTACTGTTTTTTTTTTTTTTTTAACACAAAACTGTTTTTTTCCCCAAAAAAACGCGTTCGAAAAATTCCTGCGCAAATATCGTGTGAGATAAAAAGTTGTAACAACCGCCATTGTATTCTCTAGGCTTTTTGCTAAAAAAACATATATAATGTTTGGGGGTTCTATGTAATTTTCTAGCAAAAAAATTATGATTTTTACAGGAAGAGAGAAATGTCAAAATTGGCCCGGTAAGGAAGTGGTTAAACACAGCCAAGAGCCACACAGGCACCAGGACGGCCGGCGTCTAAGTCTGGGAAGTAGATGGTGAGCCTGGGCGACGTCTGAATAAAGATGGTGCCGTCCTTCTGAAGAGAAAGATAGATGAAGACGTGGTCAGTGGGAGTCCTGTGAAATCTATAAGAGGAAGTAGATATCTGGAAGGGACATTACTGACACATTACTGACACATTCATATGAGAATCATATCTGATGCTTGATCCACCGCAGGCAATCTAGTTGTGAAGGGAATGAAGGTCCCTCCTGAGAAGTTCTTTTCTAGCTTGTAGCTCTTCATCCTCATCATGTTGGTGGTAACCTATAATCACCAATATCTAAGGCCTCTGAAGTGACCTCACAGTAATATTCTGATTGTCGATAATAGTAACGATCGCACATTAAAGCCGCAGTTAGCGATCTGTAATATGATATTGATTCCAGATTAGCTGCCAGGTCAGGAGGTCAGGAGGAAGTCAATCATCAGCTTAAATCAATCGGCGGTAAAATGACAACCACCTCCTATCACCGACCCACTGACCACAACACTCATCTGAATGATCGTTTCCATCCCAAGAGTTCCCAAAAGGGGTTCATCATATCACCAAATCATTCCGAGGATTGCACCTTCTCCTTTTATTAAACCAATAACCAATGTTAACGCCTGGGGACTAGATCTCCATCACAGAGTTCTTATTCTCTGGATCCACCACCCCTTAGGAGGCTCAATTCTAGGCTGAACTCTAAATGGAAAAAAAAGAAAAAAAAGAAAAAAAAAAAAAAGGGAAAAAGAAAAAAAATGCACTCACAGCCATAAAAGATATCCAAATAGAGAAATACAGCAGCTCGCCTTCTATTGTGATATGCAATATAAATAGGAATTATTAAACCAAAAGGCAGCGCTATATCTCATATATTGTGATATGGGGGGGTTAGACTCAGAGGTGGTGAGCTTTTTTTAAAGAGTAACGCCACTTTCATGACCGAACACAGGACCGGAGGCCCCGTCCGGACACAGAACCTAAGATTCCGTCCAGACACAGGACCAAAGGCTCCTTCCAGACACAGGACCAAAGGCCCCATCCAGACACAGTAAGGAAGGTTCCATCCGGACAAAGGACCAAAGGTTCCATCCGGACACAGAACCAAAGGTTTCATCCGGACACAGGACCAAAGGTTCCATCCGGACACAGGTACAAAGGTTCCATCCGGACACAGGTACAAAGGTTCCATCCAGACACAGGACCAAAGCTTCCATCCAGACACAGGACCGAAGGCCCCCCAAAGGCTCCGCCTGGACACAGGACCGAAGGCCCCGTCCGGACACAGGACCAAAGGCCCCATCCGGACACAGGACCAAAGGTTCCATCCTGACACAGGACCAAAGGTTCCATCCGGACACAGGACCAAAGGTTCCATCCGGACACAGGACCAAAGGTTCCATCCGGACACAGGACCAAAGGTTCCATCCGGACACAGGACCAAAGGTTCCATCCACACACAGGACCGAAGGCCCCCCAAAGGCTCCGCCTGGACACAGGACCGAAGGCCCCGTCCGGACACAGGACCAAAGGCCCCATCCGGACACAGGACCAAAGGTTCCATCCTGACACAGGACCAAAGGTTCCATCCTGACACAGGACCAAAGGTTCCATCCGGACACAGGACCAAAGGCCCCATCCGGACACAGGACCAAAGGTTCCATCCTGACACAGGACCAAAGGTTCCATCCGGACACAGGACCAAAGGTTCCATCCACACACAGGACCGAAGGCCCCCCAAAGGCTCCGCCTGGACACAGGACCAAAGGCCCCGTCCGGACACAGGACCGAAGGCCCCGTCCGGACACAGGACCGAAGGCCCCGTCCGGACACAGGACCGAAGGCCCCGTCCGGACACAGGACCGAAGGCCCCGTCCGGACACAGGACCGAAGGCAACGTCCGGACACAGGACCAAAGATTCCATCCGGACACAGGACCGAAGGCTCCGTCCGGACACAGGACCGAAGGCTCCGTCCGGACACAGGACCGAAGGCTCCGTCCGGACACAGGACCGAAGGCTCCGTCCGGACACAGGACCGAAGGCTCCGTCCGGACACAGGACCGAAGGCTCCGTCCGGACACAGGACCAAAGGTTCCATCCGGACACAGGACCAAAGGTTCCATCCGGACACAGGACCAAAGGTTCCATCCGGACACAGGACCAAAGGTTCCATCCGGACACAGGACCAAAGGTTCCATCCGGACACAGGACCAAAGGTTCCATCCAGACAAAGGACCAAAGCTTCCATCCAGACACAGGACCGAAGGCCCCCCAAAGGCTCCGCCTGGACACAGGACCGAAGGCCCCGTCCGGACACAGGACCAAAGGCCCCATCTGGACACAGGACCAAAGGTTCCATCCGGACACAGGACCAAAGGTTCCATCCGGACACAGGACCAAAGGTTCCATCCGGACACAGGACCAAAGGTTCCATCCACACACAGGACCGAAGGCCCCCCAAAGGCTCCGCCTGGACACAGGACCGAAGGCCCCGTCCAGACACAGGACCGAAGGCCACGTCCGGACACAGGACCGAAGGCCACGTCCGGACACAGGACCGAAGGCCACGTCCGGACACAGGACCGAAGGCCACGTCCGGACACAGGACCGAAGGCCACGTCCGGACACAGGACCGAAGGCCACGTCCGGACACAGGACCGAAGGCCACGTCCGGACACAGGACCGAAGGCCACGTCCGGACACAGGACCGAAGGCCACGTCCGGACACAGGACCGAAGGCAACGTCCGGACACAGGACCAAAGATTCCATCCGGACACAGGACCGAAGGCTCCGTCCGGACACAGGACCGAAGGCTCCGTCCGGACATAGGACTGAAGGCTCCGTCCGGACACAGGACCGAAGACTCCGTCCGGACACAGGACCGAAGGCTCCATCCGGACACAGGACCGAAGGCTCCATCCGGACACAGGACCGAAGGCTCCACCCGGACACAGGACCGAAGGTTCCACCCGGACACAGGACCGAAGGTTCCACCCGGACACAGGACCGAAGATTCCATCCGGACACAGGAGTGAAGGCTCCGTCCCACCCAAGACACTCTGGAACCTTCAAGCCCCAGGCCCCGATCAGGAACTACAAAATGTGGAGAAAACTCAGAACACAGCATTCCCTGCTCACAATACACATGCTGGAGCTTCTCAAACTGAAACTTGAAGAATCCTGTGCACTTTACATCGCTTTCCTAGTCTCACACTGTGTCAGGACCTCGCAATGTCACAATATATTTACCTTTATATGAATCAAAAATGAAATAATAAAATCGGTGAAAAGGGTGTATATAATATAAGATCCAAATGGTATATGCATGATAGGCATGACATCATACATCATATGTATATCATAACGCATGTGCAGATAACATGATCAGTGCAATAATCAGCTTTCATTTAAACAATATAGGTGAATAAAGAAATAGCACAAAGCATTAAATGCACACAAAAAAGTAAACAAATACATAAAAGTACTAAGTGTGTATTTCCTGTAGTGCCAAAAATGAATTCACATCCTGGTGAGGATCTTAAAGAGTAACTCCACCTTTGTTGAGAAAAAAAAAACCAAAAAAACAAACCCATCAGAGAGATAGCAAAAACATTAGGTGTGGCCAAATCAACTGTTTGGAACATCCTTAAAAAGAAAGAACGCACCGGTGAGCTCAGCAACACCAAAAGACCCGGAAGACCACGGAAAACAACTGTGGTGGATGACCGAAGAATTCTTTCCCTGGTGAAGAAAACACCCTTCACAACAGCTGGCCAGATCAAGAACACTCTCCAGGAGGTAGGTGTATGTGTGTCAAAGTCAACAATCAAGAGAAGACGTCACCAGAGTGAATACAGAGGGTTCACCACAAGATGTAAACCATTGGTGAGCCTCAAAAACAGGAAGGCCAGATTAGAGATTGCTAAACAACATCTAAAAAAGCCTTCACAGTTCTGGAACAACATTCTATGGACAGATGAGACCAAGATCAACTTGTAGCAGAGTGATGGTAAGAGAAGAGTATGGAGAAGGAAAGGAACTGCTCATGATCCAAAGCATACCACCTCATCAGTGAAGCATGGTGGTGGTAGTGTCATGGCGTGGGCATGTATGGCTGCCAATGGAACTGGTTCTCTTGTATTTATTGATGATGTGACTGCTGACAAAAGCAGCAGGATGAATTCTGAAGTGTCTCGGCCAATATTATCTGCTCATATTCACCAAAATGCTTCAGAACTCTTTGGACGGAGCTTCACAGTGCAGATGGACAATGACCCGAAGCATACTGCGAAAGCAACCAAAGAGTTTTTTAAGAGAAAGAAGTGGAATGTTATGCAATGGCCAAGTCAATCACCTGACCTGAATCCGATTGAGCATGCATTTCACTTGCTGAAGACAAAACTGAAGGGAAAATGCCCCAAAAACAAGCAGGAACTGAAGACAGTTGCAGTAGAGGCCTGGCAGAGCATCACCAGGGATGAAACCCAGCGTCTGGTGATGTCTATGTGTTCCAGACTTCAGGCTGTAATTGACTTCAAAGGATTTGTAACCAAGTATTAAAAAGTGAAAGTTTGATGGATGATTGTTAATCTGTCCCATTACTTTTGGTCCCTTAAAAAGTGAGAGGCACATATACAAACTGTTGTTCCTACACCGTTCACCTGATTTGGATGTAAATACCCTCAAATTAAAGCTGAAAGTCTGCAGTTAAAGCAAATCTTGTTCGTTTCATTTCATATCCATTGTGGTGGTATATAGAGCCAAAATGATTAGAATTGTGTCAGTGTCCCAATATTTATGGACCTGACTGTAAATGTTGCTTCTCTTCTCATCTGTCTGGCTGCCTAACCCCTAAAACCAGACAAAAACTTTCATCTCCATTCCCCCTTCCCATTTCCTCCCTTTCTTTTTTCTTCTTTTCTGCTCTCTCTCCCCCCCTCCTCCGTTCATCTTGTAGAAGAATGTTTCAGATTTCTGAGTGCCTTTGAGTGCTGTTGAAGTCCGTCCTCATAATGCAAATAATTAAAGTTACAATGTTCCTCCACGTACTCCTTCGCTGACATTTAATTAGATCTACATTGTATCTCTTTGATTAAATTTTAGTTTCAATGTTTTTAACTTTTTATTTTATGGCAGGTCATTAAATGTTGCTGGTTTGAGGGGTTATCCAGCCAGGGAGATAATTAATATGAATAGGCAGAGAAGAGAAGCGACATCCATATTATTAGGGTTCCAAGAGTCTCATCTAATTATATTTCGCCTTCCCTGGTTCTCGGTTAACCGCATGAAGACCAGGCATTTTCTTACACTTTTAGTTTACATGTGAAAATCATTTTTTTTTTTTTTTTTGCTAGAAAATTATTTAGAACCCCCAAACATACATTTTTTTTAAAGCAGAGGCCCTAGAGGCGTAGGCGGGTTTTTTTATGGCACACGGTATTTACGCAGCGGTTTTTTTAAATGCAATTTTTTTGGTGGGAAAAAAAAAAAAACTTTTTGGAATTGAATGCAATAAAAAAAAAAATACATAATAATTTATGAATAATAATTTGGGGAAAAATACACTTTTTTTTAATTTTAATGAGAAAAAACACAACAAATAACCCAATTTTTTTGTAAAATATAAAAGATGATGTTACGCCGAGTAAATAGATACCAAACATGTCACGCTTTAAAATTGCGCATGCATGCACAACTGCGACAAACAACGTAAATTTTAGTATCCATAGGCGGTGTTTTAAAAGTCTTTACAGGTTACCACTTTAGATTTACAGAGGAGGTCTGGTGCTAGAATTACTGCCCATGATCTGACGTTCACGGCGATACCTCACACGTGTGGGGACAATTGCAGTTTGCGCGCGTTCGGAACTGACGCACGAGTTCGCCTTTGCGCGCTAGCACGAGGGAATGGGGGAGGGGCACTGTAAAAGTTTTTATTATTCATTTATTTTATTTTTACACTGTTGCTTTCATTTTTTTTATCACTTTTATTGCTATCACAAGGAGAGTAAACATCCTGGTGACAGCAATGGGCACGTGACGGGTCCTCTTTATGGAGGGATCTGGGGTCTATAAGACCCCAGATCCCTCCTCAGCACTTGAAAACATTCAAAACGCCAAGATCCGCGTTTTTTAATACTTTCGACGTTCAAAAAAATGGCGCCGTTAAGATGCAGGTAAACCTGAAGTGATGTCATTTCATCGCTTCCGTTTTTTTTTTTTTTTAAGCACATGATTGGAGCCTGAGACTCTAATAGGCTTCAAAAAAAGGCTGGGCGCAGGGCACTGCGCTCGAAGCCCACCCAGTTGTGTGGCAATAGTTTTGGAAAGGTAGTTGTTTGCCGACACCCCCCCCAAAATAAAACCCACCAGCCACCCCTGTTGCAATGACAGCTGTCAGGTTACGGTCCTCAGGATTGCCCTACTGGCAACAGATGGGAGGACTATACAAATAATGATTACTAAGACAGTGTTGTAGCCAAATACAGGCCACGGCAGGCAGCAAAAAAAAAAAAAGGGTTAGTCTAAACTAGGTAGAAGGTCAGAGCAGGCATCAAAATAGGACTTGTCAAAACCAGGCAAAAGTCAGGGCAGACAGTAGAAAAAAGGTTGATTTTAAACCAGGCAGAAGGTCAGTCAGGGCAAGAAGCAGAAAAGTGACTGTTGAAAACCAGGATGAAGAGGGTCAGGGAAGGCAACAAAAAAGGGACTTGTCAAAACCAGGCAGAAAAATTGATTCTAGACGAGGCTTTCTCAACACAAGGTGCCAATAAATTCTTCATAGTGTGGGTTTTTGCGGATGGACAAATGTGATTACAGCAGATTCAAGTATTACCGGACGTTAGCTATCTGCACGCTTCTGATGATTGTTTTTATTATAACATTCAAGCCCGGGCACCTTTACCACTTACTCTCCATATGGCACAAACACCTGATATCTTACTAAACAGGCTAAGCATTGCGTCTCTGTGAGTCTGTCTGTAGAACTTATCGGTATTTATACATTTTGAGAAATTGCTACATTATACCAAATATTGCCTTAAATATTTATTTTTGTTAAATGTTTTGTATATTGGACTTTTGTTACATGATTGGGGCCCAACACATAAAGGAGCTCCCATCAGAGGTCCTCCCATCACATCAGAGTTTCCCCATCACATCAGAGGTTCCCTCATCCAATCAGAGGTCCCCTCATTCCATCAGAGACCTCCTATCACATCAGAGGCCCCCCACAATATCAGAGCCCACCCCATCACACCAGAGCCATCATCCCATCAGAGGTTCCCTCATCCCATCAGAGGTCCCCTCATCCCATTAGAGACCTCCTATCACATCAGAAGCCCCCCACCCCATCAGAGGTACCACCATAATATCAGAGCCCATCCCCCATCACATCAGAGGTCCCATCATCACATCAGAGGTCCCCTCATCCCATCAGAGGTCCCCTCATCCCATCAGAGACCTCCTATCACATCAGAGGCCCCCCCCATCAGAGGTACCCCCATAATATCAGAGCCCACCCCCCATCACATCAGAGGTTCCCTCATCCCATCAGAGACCTATCACATCAGAGGTCCCCCATAATATCAGAGCCCATCCCCCATCACATCAGAGGTCCCCTCATCCCATCAGAGGTCCCCTCATCCCATCAGAGACCTCCTATCACATCAGAGGCCCCCCCCCCATCAGAGGTACCACCATAATATCAGAGCCCATCCCCCATCACATCAGAGGTCCCATCATCACATCAGAGGTCCCATCATCCCATCAGAGGTCCCCTCATCCCATCAGAGACCTCCTATCACATCAGAGGCCCCCCCCCCATCAGAGGTACCCCCATAATATCAGAGCCCACCCCCCATCACATCAGAGGTCCCATCATCCCATCAGAGGTTCCCTCATCCCATCAGAGACCTATCACATCAGAGGTCCCCCATAATATCAGAGCCCACCCCCCATCACACCAGAGGCCCCCTTAACACATCAGAGTCCCCCATCACATCAGACATCCTCATTCACAGTAGAGGTTCCCTATCCCATCAGAGGTCTCCCCTTCACATAAGAGCCCCCCATCACATCAGAGGTCCCCTCCCATTACACCAGAGATCCCCCCCATCACATCAGGGGTCCCCTCCCATCACATCAGAGGTCCCCCATCACATCGGTGTCCACCCTATAAACCCCCCATCACATGGCGTATCCCCATTGCAGAGTCCTCCCATCACATTAGAGTTTCCCTATCATCACAGTGTCCCCCATCACAGGGTCCTCTCATCGCATCAGAGTCCCCCCCCACCCCATTACAAAGCCCCCTAATCACAGTCCCCTCTTCACATCAGAGCCTCACCTGCATGGCGCCATTCCTGGACCAGCGTCATGAGTTTACATTGTGCAAGTGGGCCAACTGCTAACAGCATCGAATGCCACCATGCGTCCTGCCCTAGAGCATCATTACTTTATATGGTGCTGGTGGCCGGACCACCTACACCATGGCAAATCAAGACGCTAATCCAAGGCAAACTGGGTCCTGAGCTTGTGGCCTCCTGGGTAAGAAAACACAACATTATCAGCCTTCCACAGCTTCACGCTAATGACATAAGAATTCTTTTTTTTTCATTCTTATAATATGATTGATGGTGCAGATTATTTTTCATGCTTGCCATCTTTATTAATAAAATACGAAGCAAATTTTTTTTCAGAGTTTTCCTTTAAGTCCATCAGAAATGCAGATGGAAAAACAGCGAACTGTCTCTGTAGCAGGAAAACTCGTCCTGATTCTCCCCCCCCCCCCCCCCCCGTTCTTTCTGCTCTTTTATTGCTCACATTAGCACCTGGAAGCGTTGGCACAGAAGCCGATGCGTGGGAGTCAGCGCCGCTCCCCAGATTGTACTTCAAGTAGCAGGTGATAGGGAGACCTTATGAAGATTCTCTGTACTGCCATATAGCTCGAGGCTCATCATCACGCAGCTGTAAAAAACGGCCCTCATCTACCTCTACTGGTCCTCCAAAATTTGGCGGGTATCAGGTCGAAGCAGGAACGTCCCCCCATGTGTCATTCACAGTTCTAGGTCTCGTCAGCCTGTGCCGTACAGTGCCTTGAAAAAGTATTCATACCCCTTGAAATTTTCCACTTTTTGTCACGTTACAAACAAAAACGTAAATGTGTTTTATTGGGATTTTATATGATAGACCAACACAAAGTGGCTCATAATTGTGAAGTGGAAGGAAAATGATAAATGGTTTTCAACATTTTTTACAAATAAATATGTGAAAAGTGTTGTGTGCATTTGTATTCAGCCCCCTTTACTCTGATACCCCCAACTAAAATCTAGTGGAACCAATTGCCTTCAGAAGTCACCTAATTAGTAAATGGAGTGTAATTTAATCTCAGTATAAATACAGCTGTTCTGTGAAGCCCTCAAGCTTCACAGAACAGCTGAACAAACAGCATCATGAAGACCAAGGAACACACCAGACGGGTCAGGGATAAAGTTGTGGAGAAGTATAAAGCAGAGTTAGGTTATAAAAGAATATCCCAAACTTTGAACATCTCACGAATCTCTGTTCAATCCATCATCGGAAAATGGAAAGAGTATGGCACAACTGCGAACCTACCAAGACATGGCCGTCCACCTAAACTGACCGGCCGGGCAAGGAGAGCATTCATCAGAGAAGAGCCAAGAGGTCCATGGTAACTCTGGAGGAGCGGCAGAGATCCACAGCTCAGGTGGGAGAATCTGTCCACAGGACAACTATTAGTCGTGTTCTCCACAAATCTGCCCTTTATTGAAGAGTGACAAGAAGAAAGACATTGGTGAAAGAAAGTCATAAGAAGTCCTGTTTGCAGTTTGCGAGAAGCCATGTGGGGGACACAGCAAACATGTGGAAGAAGGTGATCTGGTCAGATGAGACCAAAATTGAACTTTTTGGCCTAAAAGCAAAACGCTGTGTGTGGAGGAAAACGAACACTGCACATCACCCTGAACACAGCATCCCCACTGTGAAACATGGTGGGGACAGCATCATGTGGTGGGGATGATTTTCTTCAGCAGGGACAGGGAAGCTGGTCAGAGTTGATGGGAACATGGATGGAGCCAAATACAGGGCAATCTTAGAAGAATGGCCCAGTCACAGTCCAGACCTAAATCCGATTTGAGAATTTGTGGCAAGACTTGAAAATTGCTGTTCACAGACGCTCTCCATCCAATCTGACTATTTGGCAAAGAAAAATGGGCAAAAACATCACTCTCTAGATGTGCAAAGCTGGTAGAGACATCCCCAAAAAGACTTGCAGTTGTAATTGCAGCGAAAGGCGGTTCTACAAAGTATTGACTCCGGGGGGCGCTATACAAATGCCCCCCCCCACACTTTTCACATATTTTTTGTAAAAAATGTTGAAAACCATTTATCATTTTCCTTCCACTTCACAATTATGTGCCACTTTGTGTTGGTCTATCACATAAATCCCAATAAAATAAATTTACGTTTTTGGTTGTAACATGAAAAAAATGTGGAAAATTTCAAGTGGTATGAATACTTTTTCAAGGCGCTGTACATGGGACCATCCTGCACCCCCCACCAAGAGAGGTTTGGTCCTCGTGGGATCTGAATATTCCCATAGCCTCACCTGCCCCATACACATCCCTGAGATGATGCCGGCTCCACTCCACCGATCAATATCACAATACGGCCACCTGCCCTCAGATCGTTACAGTATTACAGTGTGCAAAGAGCAAGTCGATTCACATAATTTATGCCATACATGTTAAATGAAATTTGAATGCTAAGCCAATACTATTCAGAGTCAGAGGAAGATTTGATTGGTACATATTGATCACAGGTGCACATAGGGACCATTTGGATGGGGCTAACGAGCGTAATTGCGCAGCTGTTAATCACATCAGCCAGTTTGTTTCAGTCCCCCAAAGCAACTTTAAATCTGACCTCCGGCCTTCCCTTCAGTCTTGCCCAGGTGTACCGGTTCCTCTCCTGGACTGAATTGGCTTCCTCTGATTTCACTGCACACTGTGAGCTTCTCACAATGTGCATTAGAAGCTGCAGCAAGTCAGATAGAGCCCACTTCATTTCCTGGCTGGGGGACATCCAGCATCATCTAGCTCTTTCTTTCCCTGGCTCGCTCCCCTTTCATTCATTGTTTTTTAGTTCTTTCAAACATGGAGGCTCAGCATCTTGTGGGTGTTATCATGCAAACGCAGCCTGTCTGGGAACACCCACTCTATCAGACTGACATCCACCCATCAAGGCATTTAGATTTTTTTTTTTTTGTATAACTCCTCCCACTGCTTTCCTCAGGACGGAGGGCCCTTGAGAGGAGTACTGAGGCAGGGTGCTGGAAGGTATGTACAGCACTCTGCCGGCCCATCACACCAGCCATGATCTGCCTGCATTGCATAGAGACGCATAGAGACCCAGTAATGATGTCACTGGGTGCAAAATAAGGTGAAATGAAAATCGCAGGGTTTTATTTTAACAGTTCATTAGCATGAGGGTCAAGAAAAGAATAAAGGAAAGCAAAATATAAGCAGATTAAACTTCAGCTTTAATGCAAAGGTGTGGGCAAAGATTACAGTGTGGGACAACGCTGGCAATTTTAAGCTTGAAGACTTGCATGCTGATTAACGTCCATGCATGTGAGGCCTTGGGGTTATTCGAGGGGTAAGTGTTAGGGTCAGTTTGAGCGCATCCGTTACGGCAACACCCCAGGGTGCCAAGATGTGAACGGGCCCTTACCATCATACCAGAATCATGTAATGGGGGTGATAAGGACGTGGGAGGTTAGGGAGGAGTCCCATGCACATGGCTGCTTCTCCAGATGTGGTCTTTAACAGCAACAGGGACTGCGTGCGAAATTCGCTGTGCAACGGCTGCAGCTGCACCCCACCACCCACCTCCGATGTTTTTGTTTATAGGTCTCGTCCCGCTACACACATTACAGCAATCAAGCCGGGAATACATTTACATAATATGTAATTACACAAAGAGAGCGCGTTAACATCTGCATCTGTCTGCGACTCGTTACCAATCAGACGCTGCCAGCGAACAAAGGCAGACAGGAGGGGGGGGGGAGCCAACGGGGTGTGCAAAATCCGCGCAGACAACGGGGCGCTGCAGTGTGCAGATGCTTGGTGTACGGAACCCTGCGTCTTCTCTAAAACACATTTAGGAATCTACGATACAAACCAGTAACCTCAAAAAGCCGGGAACACTGAAAATTGAGAATGCCCAAACAATGTAAGATGGCAATTACAACCCGCCCCATACCCCTCACCCACCAAGAAGAATGAACCTTTGCTTCTAAAAATGGCAGTGCACTTTCTGCTATGTGAGGCACTCCTGTTCTGTATCCTCACAGCTGTATATCTGCAGAGTGAGATCATTTAAAGGCACTGTTGCCTCTGGCTGCCGGTCTCACCAGATTTGGAGTGAGATTTGGGGATGTCTCTGCTGTGGCTGCTCACTGTTCTCCTTGCTGGAGAGGAAGCCGTAGCTGAGGACCTGCAGCGCAAGGATCTCCCCTGCTTCTGCTTCATCCCTTCTGGGGATCTGCGCTTCCCCCACCTCTATCATTACCTCTCCAGTCATCAGGTCACCAGTTGTCATCGGCGGCAACTCTGACATGAGGAAGCAAACCCCGCCTCTAGAACATGGCATGGTAACTAAGTAATGGGGAAAAGATCAGCTGCAGGGAGGCCACAGACAATACTGGTGAGCGGTCCCGTGTCCTCTGCCTGACGATTCTGGACATTTCGTTCAGGGTTCAGTTCCACTTTATTTGCACCCTCTCTCCTATGGTTTCTACAAAGAGATGGCATAGCATAGGATCATGTAAAAAGAGACTGCATGGCACAGGATTTTGTAACAATAGGCTGCATGGTACAGAATCATGTAAAAAGAGGCCACATGGCACAGGATCATGTAAAAAGAGGCTGCATGGCACAGGATCATGTAAAAAGAGGCCGCATGGCACAGGATCATGTAAAAAGAGGCCACATGGCACAGGATCATGTAAAAAGAGGCTGCATGGCACAGGATCATATAACAAAAGGCTGCATGGCACAGGATCATGTAAAAAGAGGCCGCATGGCACAGGATCATGTAAAAAGAGGCCACATGGCACAGGATCATGTAAAAAGAGGCTGCATGGCACAGGATCATATAACAAAAGGCTGCATGGCACAGGATCATGTAAAAAGAGGCCGCATTGGCACAGGATCATGTAAAAAGAGGCTGCATGGCACAGGATCATGTAAAAAGAGGCTGCATGGCACAGGATCATGTAAAAAGAGGCTGCATGGCACAGGATCATGTAACGGGAGTCTACATGGCACAGGATCATGTAAAAAGAGGCTGCATGGTACAGGATCATGTAAAAAGAGGCTGCATGGCACATGATCTAGTAAAAAGAGGCTGCATGGCACAGGATCATGTAACGGGAGTCTGCATGGCACAGGATCATGTAAAAAGAGGCTGCATGGCACAGGATCATGTAAAAAGAGGCTGCATGGCACAGGATCATGTAAAAAGAGGCTGCATGGCATAGGATCATGTAAAAAGAGGCTGCATGGCACAGGATCATGTAACAAGCGTCTGCATGGCCAAAGATAATACAAGAAGAGGCTGCATGGCACAGGATCATGTGATATAAGGCTACAAGGCACAGGATCATGTAACAAGAGGCTGCATAACATAGGGTCATGCAACAGGAGGTTGCAGTCCTACCCAAAGCCTGATTAATTTGATTGCAATTGATGATGTCAGATTCAGATCAGATGTCATTTTGGTGAGTTTCCTGCTCAGCTTTTCGCACTCGGCTCCTCGTCTTGACGTTTTCTGTACCATTAGAGGCTCCACACCTGAAAACAAGCTGAGAATTTATGCTGCAGGGAGCCGGCAGGGAACAGCAGCAAATCTCCGGGCCGACATAAAGGAGGAGAAGCAGATTAAATATGACCTGCCAGGAGCTGCTGGGAAGACCTCGTGGAAATCCGATTCGCCGTTAATTAACTTCCACCCGTTTGTTATGCTAATTGCCCTCTGATTAGAGGCAGTGACACCGGCAATCCAATGCTAAATTGATGGGAATGATTGTAGAATGTGTGAAGCGTATCCTTGACGGATGTGAAGAACTTCTCCGACCAGCCAGCAGAAAATGATACATTGTGACACAAAGTGAGATGGGATTAAGGCCCCTTTCACACTTATACGACTTGTCCCACGATTTTGTACTGCAAAATCGTATGACAAGTCATTCTCCATGATTTTCAATGACTACCATTCATATTGGCACGACTTTAAGTCGTGCCGACTTGAAAGTAGTCCCTGCACTACTTTGGTCCAACTTCTATGCGAGTTGTACTCCATAGACCTCAATGTTAAACCCTGAAGTAGCATGCAAGTCGTGCCTGAATATTATATAGACACGACTTCAGCACGACTTTGTAAGCACAAGCCTGGCCTCGCTATTCGGGAAAGGAAAACTTTTCTTTCCTTTCCCGATGAGCGACAGGCAGTGCTGACAGCTGTCTGGTATGAATCCAGAGGGGGAACGCTGCGCCAAGTTTTAAATGAAAAAAAACGGCGTGGGTTCCCCCCCAGGGGCATACCAGGCCCTTAGGTCTGGTATGGATCTAAGGGGAACCCCCTACGCCGAAAAATCGGCGTGGGGTCCCCCCCAAAATCCATACCAGACCCTCATCCGAGCACGCAGCCCGGCCGGTCAGGAATGGGGGTGGGGACGAGCTAGCGGCCCCCCCCCTCCTGGACCGTACCAGGCCGCATGCCCTCAACATGGGGGGGTGGGTGCTTTAGGGCATGGGGGGCACCCTGCGGGCCCCCCCACCCCAAAGCACCTTGTCCCCATGTTGATGAGGACAAGGGCCTCTTCCCGACAACCCTGGCCGTTGGTTGTCGGGGTCTGCGGGCGGGGGGCTTATCGGAATCTGGGAGCCCCCTTTAATAAGGGGGCCCCCAGATCCCGGCCCCCCACCCTATGTGAACGAGTATGGGGTACATGGTACCCCTACCCATTCACCTAGGGAAAAAAAAGCATCAATAAAAAACACAGTACACAGGTTTTTAAAATAATTTATTAGGCAGCTCCGGGATCTTCTTCCGACTTCGGGGGTCCTCTTCTGACTTCGGGGGTCTCTCCGGCGTCCGCATCTTCTGCCGGCTCCACCGCTATCTTCTGGCGCTCTTTTGCCAGCGGTGGTCCGGACCTCTGGATCGTCTTCTTCCCTCTTCTCTTCCAGAGATGTTGAAACGACGCTCTCTCCAGCCAGAATGGTCTCTGTGCGCTCCGCAACTGACTTATATAGGCGGTGGCCCCGCCCCCTTATGCCGTCACAGTCCCTGGGCATGCTGGGACTGTGACGTTTTAGGAGGCGTGGTCACTGGGTGAGAACCACGCCCCCTTATGACGGCACAGTCCCAGCATGCCCCGGGACAGTGACCTCATAGGGGGCGGGGCCACCGCCTATATAAGTCAGTTGCGGAGCGCACAGAGACCATTCTGGCTGGAGAGAGCGTCGTGTCAACATCTCTGGAAGAGAAGAGGGAAGAAGACGATCCAGAGGTCCGGACCACCGCTGGCAAAAGAGCGCCAGAAGATAGCGGTGGAGCCGGCAGAAGATGCGGACGCCGGAGAGACCCCCGAAGTCAGAAGAGGACCCCCGAAGTCGGAAGAAGATCCCGGAGCTGCCTAATAAATTATTTTAAAAACCTGTGTAGTGTGTTTTTTATTGATGCTTTTTTTCCCTAGGTGAATGGGTAGGGGTACCATGTACCCCATACTCATTCACATAGGGTGGGGGGCCGGGATCTGGGGGCCCCCTTATTAAAGGGGGCTCCCAGATTCCGATAAGCCCCCCGCCCGCAGACCCCGACAACCAACGGCCAGGGTTGTCGGGAAGAGGCCCTTGTCCTCATCAACATGGGGACAAGGTGCTTTGGGGTGGGGGGGCCCGCAGGGTGCCCCCCATGCCCCAAAGCACCCACCCCCCATGTTGAGGGCATGCGGCCTGGTACGGTCCAGGAGGGGGGGGGCCGCTAGCTCGTCCCCACCCCCATTCCTGACCGGCCGGGCTGCGTGCTCGGATAAGGGTCTGGTATGGATTTTGGGGGGACCCCCACGCCGATTTTTCGGCGTAGGGGGGTTCCTCTTACAATTCATACCAGACCTAAGGGCCTGGTATGTCCCTGGGGGGAACCCACGCCAGTTTTTTTATTTAAAACTTGGCGTGGAGTTTCCCCTTATGATTCATACCAACTACTGTATGTTTTAATTTGTTAATGCCAAAAACGTGGCAAAGTAGTACTGCTCCCAAATCGCGGTAAAATCGCGGTAAAATAGCGGCAAAATCGCGGCCGCAAAATCGCGGTAAAATCGTGCGACTTTGAAGTCGTATAAGTGTGAAAGGGGCCTAAGTCCTGATCCTGTAATAACAGGACTCCCCCCCCCCCCCCCTCTCCCCAGAGCCACCCTGCCAAACTTCTCCTTAATGAACTGATTAGACCCAAATTTTATGCCAGCTTGAGTCTCCGTTTTCTTATAAACATCTCTCCAGACACAGAGCGCACGGCATATAGACGTGTCATAGAAAGAGATCCCGGGATCTCTACATATCCAAAGAGGAGCAGGGATGGTGGGAACCCCTCATAATGGGCACAGCAGGTGTACAGACCCGGGAACTCAGCTCAGGGATGGTGGGAACCCCTCATAATGGGCACAGCAGGTGTACAGACCCGGGAACTCATCACAGGGATGGTGGGAACCCCTCATAATGGGCACAGCAGGTGTACAGACCCGGGAACTCAGCACAGGGATGGTGGGAACTCCTCATAATGGGCACAGCGGGTGTACAGACCCGGGAACTCAGCACAGGGATGGTGGAAGCCCCTCATAATGGGCACAGCAGGTGTACAGACCTGGGAACTCAGCTCAGGAATGGTGGGAACCCCTCATAATGGACACAGCAGGTGTACAGACCCGGGAGCTCAGCACAGGGATGGTGGGAACTCCTCATAATGGGCATAGCGGGTGTACAGACCCAGGAGCTCAGCACAGGGATGGTGGGAACCCCTCATAATGGGCACAGCAGGTGTACAGACCCGGGAACTCAGCTCAGGGATGGTGGGAACCCCTCATAATGGGCACAGCCGGTGTACAGACCTGGGAACTCAGCACAGGGATGGTGGGAACCCCTCATAATGGGCACAGCAGATGTACAGACCCGGGAACTCAGCACGGGGATGGTGGGAACCCCTCATAATGGGCACAGTAGGTGTACAGACCTGGGAACTCAGCTCAGGAATGGTGGGAATCCCTCATAATGGGCACAGCAGATGTACAGACCCGGGAACTCAGCACGGGGATGGTGGGAACCCCTCATAATGGGCACAGCGGGTGTACAGACCTGGGAACTCAGCTCAGGAATGGTGGGAATCCCTCATAATGAGCACAGCGGGTGTACAGACCTGGGAACTCAGCTCAGGAATGGTGGGAACCCCTCATAATGGGCACAGCAGGTGTACAGACCCTGGAACTCAGCGCAGGGATGGTGGGAATCCCTCATAATGGGCACAGCGGGTGTACAGACCTGGGAACTCAGCTCAGGAATGGTGGGAACCCCTCATAATGGGCACAGCAGGTGTACAGACCAGGAACTCAGCACAGGGATGGTACGAACCCCTCATAATGGGCACAGCAGGTGTACAGACCCGGGAACTCAGCACGGGGATGGTGGGAACCCCTCATAATGGGCACAGCGGGTGTACAGACCTGGGAACTCAGCTCAGAGATCTCGCCAACAGAGTCCCTGAGGGATAGCAGAGACAGAGATGGTTTAACTCCCCAGAATCCACCAAATACTGGAATGTCAGTTCTGGGCTGATGGAGAGTTTATTGCTGCATTACTTCCAGGGTAGATTTAAATGTCTCTGTCCCGATGGGGCATTTGGTTTGTCGTGGTTATAATTGGCTTATTAGCCTTGATAATTGGAAGCACTTCCATATAGGTGACCTTAGCAGCGAGGCACACGCCTTCCATTAGCAGATGCATTCCCGCTGTTCTATGGATATTCCCTGGAGGGAGAGACTATAACAGAATGCTGTACAGCGACCAGAGCGCCATCGCTAATTCAATTCAAGAATACGCCAACGGAGGTTATTCAAGAGATACGGGACCATCAGCTTTAGGACTAATGGTAATAATATAAGTTCAACGTTGACAGTGAGAGCTCAACCGTCCTCTGTACTTCTGCATGTATAATGACGTTTTTACATGTTTATAGGACATATTTCTCAAGCTGGTGTCTCCTGTGTCTGTGTGTTGTACTTGGGTGGGACCACCTGGTTTCAGAATGATGTACAAATCCTGGTGGGACAGGAGAGCCTGAGCAATCCACGGAAGGAATGTCTCCTCCTGCTGCTTGTAACAGCAATCGAGCGGCTGGTAAGCCGCTCTGATTGCTATTACAAGAGAGCCGACTTCCGGCTGCAGGCATCATCCCAGTACAACCACGTGAAGTCCACCTAAGTACCGGTACGTAGATTGGTGGCAAGTAGATATGCAAGGACAAACCAGGACACCATAGTAAGCAGTATCATGTTTAAAAGAACGTTCAACATGGCACATACCATCCAAGAAGCTTCCACCCCACATTGTCCTGAACACGAGGCATGGCAGGGAGGATCGAGCGATCGCCTCCTTTTTTTTGCATACAAGAGGACTCGTATAACTTGTGTGGGTACACATGCATTTTCTTTACAATCATTTGATGTAATGCAGGTGGGAGGATTTGCTACCTTGATAAAATTTTCCTCTCCAGAAACAGGAGAGGCTGCCCAGGAAACTGACAACTTCTCTGCTATAAACTTGGCCCGGTACTGAATATACAGATGAACTGCCCACGGAGTGAAGCCTGCACCATGGCTGTAACAGTTTCAGCACCATGGATAGTGACAGCGTTCAACAAATGCTATACTGCAGGGGTCTCCAAACTTTTTACAGAAAGGGACAGTTTACGGTCCTTCAGACTTTGACATGGACAGGCTTTGGCCAGTGAAAGTAGAAAATGCCCTGGTGTCAATGGAAGCAAACAATGCCCCATCATTGGTATTCATGAGTGGAAAATTGTCCCCTTGTTGGTATCAGGGGAAGGAATAGTGTCACATCATTGGTGTCAGTGGAAGGAATAGTGTCACATCATTGGTGTCAGTGGAAGGAATAGTGCCCCATCATTGGTGTCAGTAGAAGGAATAGTGTCTCATCATTGGTGTCAGTGGGAGGAATAGTGACACGTCATTGGTATCAGTGGGAGGAATAGTGACATGTCATTGGTATCAGTGGGAGGAATAGTGCCACGTCATTGGTATCAGTGGGAGGAATAGTGCCACGTCATTGGTATCAGTGGGAGGAATAGTGCCACATAATTGGTATCAGTGGGAGGAATAGTGTCCCATCATTGGTGTCAGTAAGAGGAATAGTGCCCCATCATTGGTGTCAGTAGAAGGAACAGTGCCACATCATTGGTGTCAGTGGGAAGAATAGTACCCCATCATTGGTATCAGTGGGGGGGAATAGTGCCCCATTGTTGGCTGTTCTGGGCCACAGTTATCTTTATTTTGTGACATCGATTTGCAACTTGCATTGTATTGGTGAACAACTGTTCTACTCTACTCTCCTAAATCCATGGAGCTTGCATGCATGTGCAAAAATGCTTGTAAAACACCCAAAAATTATGAGTATACACGTGCAAAAAAATAAAAAAAGTCACTATAAGTACTCCCTAAGTGTAAATGGAGGGATGAAAGGCTAGATTACAAAACAATCAAATAGATCAATTCCAGATCCTTCCAGCAACATTGTATACCACTTCACTGTGTCGGGAAATTGCTTTTAACTGATTGCCAGTTTTTGAGAACAAAATATGAAAATGACCGAAAGTGCCTGAAAATTGTTAAATTTGTGTGACTGACACAACAAGACACAACCTAATATTGAACCAACCCCTTAAAAATATATAGGAGGAAAGAAGAAGGAGGAGGAAGAAGAAAGAAGAAGAAAGAAGAAGGAGGAGGAAGAAGAAAGAAGAAGAAAGAAGAAGAAAGAAGAAGAAGAAAGAAGAAGAAAAAAGAAGAAGAAGAAAGAAGAAGAAGAAAGAAGGAGGAGGAAGGAGGAAGAAGGAGGAGGAAGAAGAAGAAAGAAGGAGGAAAAGAAGAAAGAAGAAGGAAAAAGAAGAAAGAAGGAGGAGGAAGGAGGAGGAAGAAGAAGAAAGAAGGAGGAGGAAGGAGGAGGAAGAAGAAGAAAGAAGAAGAAAGAAGGAGGAGGAAGAAGAAGGAAGAAGAAAGAAGAAGGAGGAAGAAGGAGGAGCAAGGAGGAGGAGGAAGCAGGAGGAAGCAGGAGGAAGCAGGAGGAAGGAGGAAGAAGGAGGAAGAAGGAGGAGGAAGGAGGACGAAGGAGGACAAAGGAGAACAAAGGAGGACAAAGGAGGAGGAAAAAGACAGATAGCAGAAGGAGGAAGAAGAAGAAAGAAGGAAAGAAGAGGGAGAAGAAGAATGAAAAAAGAAGTAATAAAGAGGAGGAAAAAGAAGGAAGAAGAAATAAATAATAAGAAAAAGAATATATTATTTTTTTTCTTTTCTTTAATTTAAACTGGATTTCTCCTTTAACAGCCAACTTGCTTGTAACTTTTCTAAGAGCTCAGCCTACGCGTGGGAAAATCCAGACTGACGGTATAATAAAAGATCCTTCTGACCTTCTGTATGCCGCAGTCTCTCCTATTCTGATTGGCTTTATAAAATTCTATAATCACGAATGAATCACGCCGCGCCAATTATTGCGATGAAAGAAGAGATCGACAGCTTCTGAACTGAGATTAGTATCCACAATACAAACATGTATAAACAGGCTGCTGAGATTAAGCGCTCAAGAGCCGGCGCTGAATAGAGATAGCCTTGGGCTATATCGCGGGAAAAGAATACATTGCGTAGCGGGACTTAACCCTTTCCTGGCAGACACGCATGACAACGGGAACTTCGGTATATGAAGTATAATGGCGCACATATAAAAGGATGGCTTCACCTGGTTTTGGTAGATGGTGAAGAGTTAAAGGGAAACCCCAGACCAAACAATTTCAATGCAAAAGAGAAATTTTTAGTTGTAGGTGGACAACACTTCGCTTCTTCCATGTCTTGGATACCCCAACAGTGGCATCATCCTCCCATTCCTGACTATTTCAGTTCCCATGGGATTCCTAGGTGTTCCCCTCCATCTTTGTATGTTTCAGCTCCTCCCACTACATCCTACCTAATATAAAATAGCTATAAAGTCCAGCAGGAATGGTAGGAGCCTCCATAATGGGAACAACAGCTAACTCCACCCCCTTTTTTCCCCCATTACCTGCTCCTCGCCCTGTACTTTTCTCCAGCTGTCTATGGCCCATGAAGTTACAGGTCCTCTAGCATTGAAAGGATTGCTACTCTGCAATATCCTCCTGTGACTCCGAAGGCGCCCCCCACCCCCATTGGGCCGGTGCCTGGTCCTGCATTGAATAGGGCTGAGCGTCATTCCTCCAAGAAGAGGACCGGCACTGGGTGACTGGATTTTTGTTTACACATTTTTACACATTTGTCAGATTGAAACATTGTATAAATTAAAATCGGTGTACAGCCTTAAAATACAAAATGGATACATTTTTCAAAGTATAAAAAGTAGGCACAGGGTTATTTTCAACAGATACTGCCAAAAGCTCTGGACATCTAGGCTTCAATACCCCCTCTGGTCACGAGAGGGTTAATGCTCTAGCATCCAATAAAAAGAAAATATCATTTTTGGGTAGACTGACCCTTTTTTTCTGAAGATCTGAACCTTGTCCTCATCCTCCCATATCAGGAAAATTAGGTTTCCTCTTTAATAAGGCAAACCTGTGAGCCATTGTAAACTTTGAATACTTTTTGAAAGGCCAGCCTATCACAGCGTCCCTTACTACAAGAAAGCGAGCGCGGTGTGAATGGGTCCTAAAGGTCCGGCCCAAAAGCAGACACTACAAGACGCCTGCCTGTTATTACCTGTACTAGTCTGAAAATCTTTTGTGAACCCCAATGATCTTCAGTTTACTTTGTTAATATGAGGCGTAATTATTAAAAAAAAAAAAAAAAATAGCAGAGCTGTTGATCCTGCAAAACTTCATGTACATTTATATTGTATGCGAACGGGGCAAAAATCTAATATTATTAGGCCATTTTCTCCAGGCCAGATGGCATTCATTCATTCAGAATAGAATGAAACAGGAAAATATCACATTGACCCACTGACGAAAAGCCAAATGTGGTACCAACATTCAAACAAAAGGGCCCAGATACAGTGTATTGAACTTTAATGGCCTCCCAGTCTTAGTCCGTAGGGTTCAATATTGAGTTGGCTCCACCCTTTGCAGCTATAACAGCTTCAACTCTTCTGGGAAGGTCGTCCACAAGGTTTAGGAGTGTGTCTATGGGAATGTTTGACCAGAAGCGCATTTGTGAGGTCAGGCACTGATGTTGGAGGAGAAGGCCTGGCTCCAAGTCTCCGCTTTAATTTATCCCAAAGGTGTTCTATCGGGTTGAGGTCAGGATTCTGTGCAGGCCGGTCAAGTTCCTCCACCCCAAACTCGCTTTGTGCATTGGTGCGCAGTCATGTTGGACCAGGAAGGGGCCATCTCCAAACTGTTCCCACAAAGTTGGGAGCATGAAATTGTCCAAAATGCCTTGCTATGCTGACACCTTAAGAGTTCCCTTCAATAGAACTAAGGGACCAAGCCCAACCCCTGAAAAACAACCCCACACCATAATCCCCCCTCCACCAAATGATTTGGACCAGTGCGGAGTCCTGACCTCAACCCGATAGAACATCTTTGGGATGAATTAGGCTGGATTCACTCCTATGCATCTTTAGTGCTTTTTGCATTTTGCAGATTTGCACTACAGAACGTGTTCCATAGGAAACCATGTTAAATGAACTGTAGTGCAAATCTGAAAAATGCAAAAAGCACTAAAAATGCCATAGGTGTGAATCCAGCCTTAGAGTGGAGACTGCGAGAAAGGCCTTCCCGTCCAACATCAGTGCCTGATCTCAGAAATGTGCTTCTGGAAGAACGGTCAAACATTCCCATAGACACACTCCTAAACCTTGTGGACGGCCTTCCCAGAAGAGTTGAAGCTGTTATAGCTGCATAGGGGGGGGGGGGGGCTCAATATTGAACCCTACGGACTAAGACTGGAATGCCATTAAAGTGCGTTTAAAGGCAGGTGTCCCAATACTTTTGACAATATAGTGTATATACCTGGAAACGACAGAACAGTCAGTCTGACATCAATAGTATGTAAACTATTGTAGGGGATGATAAGTATCCGTATCCAAGAATTTGCAGACAAACATAGTACCATTAGTGGTAACCAGCATGGATTTATAAAAGATTAATCTTGCCAGGCCAACATTCTATGAGGAAGCTGGATAGAGGAAGACCTGTGGATGTGGTGTATCTGGACTTCGCTCAAGAATTCAATACATTTCCCAATAAATGCTTAATTTACATACTGAGGTCTGTCGGCATAGACCATTGGTCTCCAAACGGCGGCCCAATGCTCACCTCTATACAGCCCTTGGGACAATATTTCTCCAACTGATACCAAAGATGAGACACTATTCCTCCCACTGACACCATTAACCACTGGAAGAAAGGTTTTGCCATTGTTATTATATAATGAGGTTACTTTGCTCCAGCCCTTCTCAACCAAGGATCCCTGGAATTCTAGGGTTCCTCCAGAGGTTCCTTGGGGTTCCTAGAGCAAAGAGCAATTTCTGCCGTTTTCAGATTACCATTCATACAAATGGAACCACGAGCCGTAGTTATAGTAATAATTAGCAGAGGTTTCCCGAGACCTGAACATTATACCTAAAGGTTCCTCATGGTGAAAAAAGGTTGTAGAAGACGGCTTGAGTCACTTAAATGAACACACAGGTTTACTTTAAACAAGAATTGCAGGAATGGATATTTTACACATGGTTACATTTTTCCAGCTTGAGCCAACTATGTATATACCATACCTGGTCGATGGTAGTGGAAGCTGGAAATTACTGAAGTAGACACCACTACTACACTGCTACTAACCCTACACTGCTACTACACCACTACTACACCACTTCAGTGACCTCAACTAGCTTCCAGTTCCTGTACCGAGCATCTGCTTTGCTGCATTGTGAACATGGCTGCTCAGCTGGAGCACCATCCAGAGGATGCTTTACATTTTCTGAATAAATGCAAAGAATTCCTTGCTTGGACAAAGAGTGCGTCACCGCCCCGCTTCTCCACCTCGTCCAATGAGAGAATGCTCTGCATTCATTAAAAAAAAAAAATGCAAAGCTTTCTCAGAATGGCAACTGTGCACAGCGGTTGACTTCCTCTGTTCACAAAGCAACAGGGGGGGCAGATGCTCAGAACAGGATCTGGAAGCTAGTGGAGATCACTGTAGTCGCTCTGATGAAGAGGGGACGCTCCTCGAAACGCGTCAGCTTTTTAGACCCCCGTGGCATATTCCCAGCATACAAGAAGCATGTATTGTGGTTTTGGCGGCTCGCCATGTGGATATTGTGATGATTATGTCCTTTTTCTTTGGTTTGGGAGTATAATAGCCTATTTTCCTTTTATTAAAGTGATTTAAAGCTTTTGTTTTTAAATTTTAAATAAAAAACATGTTATATTTACCTGCTCTGTGCAGTTGGTTTTGCACAGAGCAGCCCCGATCCTCCTCTTCTGGTGTGCCCCGGCAGCGCTCCTGGCCCCTCCTCTTCATCGGGTGCCCCCACAGAGAGCCGCTTTCCATGGGGGGCACCCGTGCGGGCGCGCTCACAGTCACGCTGCTGCGTCCATCGACACAGACCGCAGGACTCGGCCCCGACACCCCACTCTCGTGTCACTAGGATTTGATAGACAGCAGTGGGAGCCAATGGCTCCCGCCGCTATCAATCTATCCGATGAGGACCCGAGACATCAACTGGAGTCACCTGGCTCGTGCTCGTCGCTGGAACGAAGGGGTTCAGGTAAGAAAAAAGGTTGGGGGGGAGGGGGCTGGACTTTACAACTCAACTGACAATTGCGCGGTCGTGCGACGCTGTACCCTAATAAAAGTCATGCCCTTTTCTTCCTACCAATAGAGCTTTCTTTTGGTGGTATTTGATCAGCTCTGCGCTTTTTATTTTTTGCGCTATAAGCAAAAAAAAAAAAAGAACGACAGTTTTGAAAAAAAATTATATATATATGTATACATATATATATATATGCATACATATATATATATGTATATATATATATATATATATATATATATATATATATATATATGTATATATATATATATATATATATATATATATATATATGTATATATATATATATATATATATATATATATATATGTATATATATATATATATATATATATATATATATATATATATATATATATATATATATATATATATATATATATATATATATATATATATATATTTTATTTATTTATTTTTTTTCCCTTTCTGTTATAAAACCTATCCAATAAAAAAAATTAAAAAAATCTAATTTCTTCATCAAATTTAGGTCAATATGTATTTTTTGCTACATGTTTTTGGTAAAGAAACAAAACAAAAAAAGTGTATATTGATTGGTTTGTGCAAACGTTATAGCGTCTACAAACTATGGGATATATTTATGGAGTTTTTATTGATTTATTTTTTTATACTAGTAATGGCGGCAATTCGCGATTTATAGCGGGACTGCGATATAGCGGCAGGCAAATGAAATACTAACTGATGCCGTGCACACACGACCGGACCTTCCGACCAAACTGGTCCGACGGAACGAATCCGTCGGACAATTCGATCGTGTGTGTGGGCTTCATCTGAACTTTTCTGCCGAAAAATCTGTCGGACTGTAGAAATAGAACATTTTCAAATCTTTCCGACGGACTTGAGTCCGATCGAAAAATCCGTTCGTCTGCATGCTAGTCCGACAGACAAAAAAAGGACGTGAGGGCAGCTATTGGCTACTGGCTATGAACCTCCTTATTCTAGTCCGGTCGTACGTCATCACGTTCGAAAAGGATCGGACTTTGGTGTGATCGTGTGTAGGCAAGTCCCTTTCGTCGGAACTCCGTCGAAAAGTCCTTCGGGGTTCAGTCCGACGAAAAGTCCGGTCGTGTGTGCGCGACATAACACTTTTTTGGGAACCAGTGAAACGATAACAGTGATCAGTGCACTTGTCACTGTACTAATGACACTGGCTGGGAAGGGGCGATCGAGGGGTTAACTGTGTACCTAACCTGTGTTTTAGTGTTGTGTGAGAGGTGCTTTTACTAAAGGAAAAGCATGGATCCATGTCCCTTGCTTTGCAGGAACACAGGATCCATGCCTTCCCTACCGACAGAACGGCGATCTGCCTTGTTTGCATAGACTGCCGTTTCTGTGCAACGAATGATCGGCGGTTGCCGGTGGACATAGAGTCCCCAGCACCCGCTGATCGGCTCCCCCCCGCTGTGTTAAATCAGTGAGTGAGCCGCCGGCACGTGATCCTGCGCACAGCCTCTTCCCTGTAGCAGTAAAAACTGCTATAGGGAGGTTGGCAAGTGGTTAAAGATAATATACTAGGCTGCGGCCCCTCGCTCTGTTTTTCTATATATGGCGTGTAGTAGTAGTGTAGTAGCAATGTAGTAGCAATGTAGTAGCAGTGTAGTAGCAATATAGTAGCAGTGTAGCAGCAGTGTAGCAGCAGTGTAGCAGCAGTGTAGTAGCAGTGTAGTAGCAGCAGTGTAGCAGCAGTGTAGTAGCAGTGTAGTAGCAGTGTAGTAGCAGCAGTGTAGTAGCAGTGTAGTAGCAGTGTAGTAGCAGCAGTGTAGTAGCAGTGTAGCAGCAGTGTAGCAGCAGTGTAGTAGCAGTGTAGCAGAAGTGTAGTTGCAGTGTAGTAGCAGTGTAGTAGCTGTGTCTACTTCAGTGATTTTAATCTTCCAAAAAGGAATCCCAAAGGTCTGGTAGATACATACTGTAGTTGGTACAAGCTGGAACAACGTAACGATGTATAAAATATTCATACCTGGAAATCTTCCATAAACAATCCAAATCGATTCATTGTTATGTTATTAATCACATCCAAGGCCATATACCAGGCATAGCCCACGGGGGGGGTTGGGGGGCTGCCATGTCATCTACGGTCATTCATGGGATAAGATTTGCAAAAACAAGAGGCCAGAGGAATGAATGAGGAACCTGAATGAAGAGAGAGGAGGACCATGATTAAAAATGGAACGTTGGAAGACAGGAAGACAGGAAGACAGGAAGACAGACATACCGAGGCTTACTTACAGGAGGCCAAGCAAAGGAAAATAAGTCACATATAAATGGAAGAACGGAGTATTATCATAGCCAGAAAAAGGCACATGCATCAAGGTCATTCACACACATACAAACGTATTGCCATGTGTACCAGAACATGATGAGTATTATAAACTGACAATGTCTTGGAGCAGAAGAAGCGGGGGTGGCGGGGGGGGTGGGGGGTGGCGGGGGGGTTAGAATAGGTGGCAGCTTGTAGAATGTAATGTCAAGGCCGCTTTCTATAATAAGTGTGTTTGTGTCCTAAGCAGACAGAATGATCCGCTGTGTACAATGCGTTCTGTGCCGGTCCCTAATACTGCTGCTTAATAGCTTCATTCACCTACTAACTCCGGGTCCTTATAAACAGCTTCAGCTACATCCTTGGAGGACATTAGGGGGGAGGTCAACGAAACCACTAAATGCCATCTGACGCAAATCAGCCGATGAATGGAACAGAAAAAAAAAAATAAACAACTTCCCGTGCGTACCTAGCATAGGTGTGTTACTGGCAGTATCATCAGTAGAGCCAAGGCCCTTCGGTCAGACCCCCAGTAGAGATGTGTCCCTCCGGTCAGACCCCCAGTAGAGATGAGGCCCCTCTGTCTGACCCCCAGGAGAGGTGAGGTCCGTCTGTCCGACCCCCAGTAGAGATGTGGCCTTTCCTGTCCGACCCCCAGGAGAGGTGAGGCCCCTCTGTCCGACCCCCAGGAGAGGTGAGGCCCCTCTGTCCGACCCCCAGGAGAGGTGAGGCCCCTCTGTCCGACCCCCAGGAGAGGTGAGGCCCCTCTGTCCGACCCCCAGGAGAGGTGAGGCCCCTCTGTCCGACCCCCAGGAGAGGTGAGGCCCCTCTGTCCGACCCCCAGGAGAGGTGAGGCCCCTCTGTCCGACCCCCAGGAGAGGTGAGGCCCCTCTGTCCGACCCCCAGGAGAGGTGAGGCCCCTCTGTCCGACCCCCAGGAGAGGTGAGGCCCCTCTGTGCGACCTCCAGTAGAGATGAGGCCCCTCTGTCCGACCCCCAGGAGAGATGAGGCCCTCTGTCCGACCCCCAGGAGAAAGGAGGCTCTTCTGTCCGACTCCCAGGAGAGATGATCCCCTCTATCTGACCCCCAGGAGAGATTACATCCCTCTATCAAACCCCCAGAAGAGATGAGGTCCCTCTGTCCGACCCCCAGGAGAGAGGAGGCCCCTCTGTCCGACCCCCAGTAGAGAGGAGGCCCCTCTGTCCGACCCCCAGTAGAGAGGAGGCCCCTCTGTCCGACCCCCAGTAGAGAGGAGGCCCCTCTGTCCGACCCCCAGCAGAGAGGAGGCCCCTCTGTCCGACCCCCAGCAGAGAGGAGGCCCCTCTGTCCGACCCCCAGCAGAGAGGAGGCCCCTCTGTCCGACCCCCAGCAGAGAGGAGGCCCCTCTGTCCGACCCCCAGCAGAGAGGAGGCCCCTCTGTCCGACCCCCAGCAGAGAGGAGGCCCCTCTGTCCGACCCCCAGCAGGGAGGAGGCCTCGCTGTCCGACCCCCAGTAGGGAGGAGGCCTCGCTGTCCGACCCCCAGTAGAGAGGAGGCCTCGCTGTCCGACCCCCAGTAGAGAGGAGGCCCCTCTGTCCGACCCCCAGTAGAGAGGAGGCCCCTCTGTCCAACCTCCAGTAGAGAGGAGGCCTCTCTGTCCAACCCCCAGTAGAGAAGAGGCCCCTCTGTCCAACCCCCAGTAGAGAGGCACCCCTCTGTCCGACCCAGAGTAGAGAGGAGGCCCTTCTGTCCGACTCCCAGTTGGGAGTCCCCTCAGTCCGACCCCCAGGAGAGATGATCTCCTCTATCCGACCCCCAGGAGAGGTGACACCCCTCTATCAAACCTCCAGCAGAGATGAGGCCCCTCTGTCCGACCCCCAGTAGAGAGGAGGCCTCTCTGTCCGACCCCCAGTAGAGAGGAGGCCTCTCTGTCCGACCCCCAGTAGAGAGGAGGCCCCTCTGTCCGACCCCCAGTAGAGAGGAGGCCCCTCTGTCCGACCCCCAGTAGAGAGGAGGCCCTTCTGTCTGACCCCCAGTAGAGAGGAGTCCCCTCTGTCCTACCCCCAGGAGAGATGACCCCCTCTATCCGACCCCCAGGAGAGATGACCCTCTCTATCCGACCCCCAGGAGAGGTGACATCCCTCTATCAAACCCCCAGCAGAGAAGAGGCCTCTCTGCCTGCACCTCAATAGAGATGCGACACCTCTGTCCGACCTCCAGTAGAGATGAGGCCCCTCTGCCCGACCCCCAGTAGAGATGAGGCCCCTCTGCCCGACCCCCAGTAGAGATGAGGCCCCTCTGCCCGACCCCCAGTAGAGATGAGGCCCCTCTGCCCGACCCCCAGTAGAGATGAGGCCCCTCTGCCCGACCCCCAGTAGAGATGAGGCCCCTCTGTCAGACCCCAGTAGAGATGAGGTCCCTCTGTCAGACCCCAGTAGAAATGAGGTGACTGCATCATATGTCACTAATCTGGCACAAAAGTGCAGGATCGGGGCTGTCTCAAAAAATTGGTAAGTTATTCTTTCAGTATCATTCTCAGTCGGCATCCTCTTGCTACGAGGAGATTAAAAAACTTGGCAAATTTATAAGAAAGTCACCAAGCAGAAAATTCATTCTGGCTGCTTTAATCGAAGGCTGAAGAGTAGAGGGTGAAGGGTTTATCATAGATTAGCGCCAGGCAGCGCAGGGCGAGGACACCTAATGAAAATAAAATACTTCAGAACAGAACTGCCTGGCGCTCCCACTTCACACTCAGAGAACATCCATCCGGCAAACATTTGCCGCTATCCTTAAGCTTCATTCTGAAGCAACCTCATCTTATACTGCAAGAAAATACATCACCTGCCTGAGTGCCTCCAACGCGTTTCACCCTCGTCTTGCGCAACAGAGGGAGAAACATGTCAGAAAACAGATGTGACTTTTGAATTAAATAATTAGGAGGATATTGGAGAGCAATGTATGCATCTTTTTAGGATATGTGGGCTGATGAGGTCAGACCTATGGAGCCAAGAGCCGGAGGTGAAGAGACAATGTTGCAGAGACCCAAAGCAAAGCATTATCTGTTGTGCTGAGAACCTCATTTTATAGGCAGAGAAAGTTTACTTTCTCCCCTCAATTAGAAGAGAACCATCAAGATAAAAAAAAGAAATAAAAAGACAAAAAAAAAAAAAGACAAAAATTGGCATTTATTAATTAAAGGAATGTTTGCGAAAACCTGAAAATCACACCTATATGAGGTTGTTGGACATCAAATTCCAATACCATGACCATTAATATAGAGCGGTCACCCCCCCCCCCTCTCACCCCCATGATCACTAATATAGAGTTGCTACCCCCCCCCCCATAATCACTAATATGGAGCTGCCATCCCCACCCCCCATACTCAATAATATGGAGTTGCCATCTCCACCCCCCATGGTCCATGATAACTAATATGGAGTTGTCATTCCCCCCTGAATGGTCACCAATATGGAGTTACCATCCCCCACCATGGTCACCAATATGGAGTTGTCATTCCCCCAACCCCCCCCTCCATGGTCACTAATATTGAGTTGCCCCCCCCCTCCATGGTCACTAATATGGAGTTGCCCCCCCCCCACGGTCACTAATATGGAGTTGTCTCCCACCACCATGGTCACTAATATGGAGTTGCCTCCCCCCTCCACGGTCACTAATATGGAGTTGCGCCCCCCCCCCCCCCATGGTCACTAATATGGAGTTGCTTCCCCCTCCATGGTCACTAATATGGAGTTGTCCGCCCCCCTCCATGGTCACTAATATGGAGTTGCCTCCCACCTCCATGGTCACTAATATGGAGTTGCCCCCCCTCCATGATCAGTAATATGGAGTTGTCTCCCACCACCATGATCACTAATATGGAGTTGCCCCCCCCTCCATGATCAGTAATATGGAGTTGCCCCCCCCTCCATGATCAGTAATATGGAGTTGCCTCCCTCCTCCACGGTCACTAATATGGAGTTGTCTCCCACCACCATGGTCACGAATATGGAGTTGTCTCCCCCTCCATGGTCACTAATATGGAGTTGTCCGCCCCCCCTCCCTCTATGGTCACTAATATGGAGTTGTCTCCCCCTCCATGGTCACTAATATGGAGTTGTCCGCCCCCCCCTCCCTCTATGGTCACTAATATGGAGTTGCCTCCCACCTCCATGGTCACTAATATGGAGTTGTCCGCCCCCCCCTCCCTCTATGGTCACTAATATGGAGTTGCCCCCCCCCCCCCCATGATCAGTAATATGGAGTTGCCTCCCTCCTCCACGGTCACTAATATGGAGTTGCCCCCCCCCATGGTCACTAATATGGAGTTGCCCCCCCCCATGGTCACTAATATGGAGTTGCTTCCCCCTCCATGGTCACTAATATGGAGTTGTCCGCCCCCCTCCATGGTCACCAATATGGAGTTGCCTCCCACCTCCATGGTCACTAATATGGAGTTGTCTCCCCCTCCATGGTCACTAATATGGAGTTGCCCCCCCTCCATGATCAGTAATATGGAGTTGTCTCCCACCACCATGGTCACTAATATGGAGATGCCCCCCCCTCCATGATCAGTAATATGGAGTTGCCCCCCCCCTCCATGATCAGTAATATGGAGTTGTCTCCCACCACCATGGTCACTAATATGGAGTTGTCTCCCACCACCATGGTCACTAATATGGAGTTGCCTCCCCCTCCATGGTCACTAATATGGAGTTGTCCGCCCCCCCCCCCCTCTATGGTCACTAATATGGAGTTGCCTCCCACCTCCATGGTCACTAATATGGAGTTGCCTCCCACCTCCATGGTCACTAATATGGAGTTATCTCCCCCTCCATGGTCACTAATATGGAGTTGCCCCCCCCCTCCATGATCAGTAATATGGAGTTGTCTCCCACCACCATGGTCACTAATATGGAGTTGCCCCCCCCATGATCAGTAATATGGAGTTGCCTCCCTCCTCCACGGTCACTAATATGGAGTTGCCCCCCCCCCATGGTCACTAATATGGAGTTGCCCCCCCCCCCCATGGTCACTAATATGGAGTTGCCTCCCACCTCCACGGTCACTAATATGGAGTTGCGCCCCCCCCCATGGTCACTAATATGGAGTTGCCCCCCCCCCCCCGGTCACTAATATGGAGTTGCCTCCCACCTCCATGGTCACTAATATGGAGTTGTCTCCTATCTCCATGGTCACTAATATGGAGTTGTCTCCCCCCTCCATGAACACTAATATGGAGTTGGCCCCCCCCTCCATGAACATTAATATGGAGTTGCCATGGACACACCCCCCACAATTAATATGGAGTTGCCAATCCCCCCAATGGTCAATAATATGGAGATGCAACCCCCCCCCCCCCGGTCACCAATATGAAGTTGCTTACTCTAGCAGGTGATCCGTAGGCCCCAGCACTGTTACAAGACCAGGATAGTGATGTCACAGTTCCCCAAGGTCACTGGCAGCCAATTAAAGCGTTGGCTGTGGAGCAGGGATCTGTATTGGGGGGGGGGGGTAGCAGAATCCCTTTGTAGAGACATAGCCATTTTAACATGCATGCTGGGCAAGGCCACAATGTACCCTGCTCACCTGCTCAGTGATTGCACGGAAATACTGGCCTCCCTCTGGTGGCCAATCCTGAAATCTCAAAGGACAACAAAAAATACCTCAAAGAAAAGAATGTCAGATTGTGTTGGGACATAATTACAGCGTTAAGCTTTAAATGTTCACCCACTGAGAATACAGTATTCTTACTCTAAAATACCAAAAGGTTTTCTTTTGTGATTTTAAAACCGGATATGGAAAGCTTTTTTGGCTAATTTCAGATGTTTAGATCACTTTCGCTCTTCACCTCCTATAGCTCTGGCTGTGGGCGCATTAGCTGTCTGGCTCCTGGGATTTGTCCAGATCCGTGGGACTTCTAAAGCTAAAACATCTGCTGTGCAATGGAATATTATTCAGAAATTTGGCAAGTTCTGCAAGGGATGACTTTCAGCTAATTTTCTCCCTCGTCTGCTATTTAAAGGGTATTGTACAATTGTATTTGTATTTATTATTATTTCCTTTATGATTGGGATGAAATTTAATTTCAAATTTATTGATATTTTCTTTGTTATGTTTAGGATTTTTTTTCCCCATTTTTAAAGTAGAATTAACTATAAAATTTATATACACTATATTACCAAAAGTATTGGGACACCTGCCTTTACACACACACATGAACTTTAATGACATTGCAGTCTTAGTCCTTAGGGTTCAATATTGAGTTGGCCCACCCTTTGCAGTTATAACAGCTTCAACTCTTCTGGGAAGGCCGTCCACAAGGTTTAGGAGTGTGTCTATGGGAATGTCTGACCATTCTTCCAGAAGCGTATTTGTTAGGTCAGACAATGATGTTGGACGAGAAGGCCTGGCTCGCAGTCTCCACTCGAATTCATTCCAAAGGTTTTCTATCAGGCCGAGGACAGGCCAGTCAAGTTCCTTCACCCCAAACTCGCTCATCCATGTCTTTATGGACCTTGCTTTGTGCACTGGTGTGCAGTCATGTTGGAACAGGAAGGGGCCGTCCCCAAACTGTTCCCACAAAGTTGGGAGCATGAAATTGTCCAAAATGTCTTGGTATGCTGGCGCCTTAAGATTTCCCTTCACTGGAAGTAAGGAGCTAAGCCCAACCCCTGAAAAATAACACCCCACACCATAATCCCCCCTCCACCAAATGATTTGGACCAGTGCACAAAGCTGGGATACATGAAAAAAAAAAAAAATGTGGTCGGAACTCTCCTTTAAATTAGAGCAGGACATATGATAAAACTTGTTATTCGTTGACAGGAACAGGAACATCTGCAACAACATATTTGGTTTCAGTGTCTTAGTTTAGGCCAGGGCCTGCTACAAGATTTCATCCAGGAATCAATGCACAGACTGAGGAATCAGATCACTAAGTCTTGATTTTCAAATGAGATGGGAGGACCTCCAACAAGAAGGGAGGACCTAAGACATGTGGGGAGGACCTAAGACGTGAAGGGAGGTCCTCTGACGAGAAGGGGGACCTCTGAAGAGAAGGGAGATACCTCTGACGAGAAGGGAGATACCTCTGACGAGAAGGGAGGTACCTCTGACGAGAAGGGAGGTACCTCTGACGAGAAGGGAGGTACCTCTGACGAAAAGGGAGGTACCTCTGACGAAAAGGGGGGCCCTCTGACGAGAAGGGAGATACCTCTGACGAGAAGGGAGATACCTCTGACGAGAAGGGAGATACCTCTGACGAGAAGAGAGGTACCTCTGACGAGAAGGGAGGTACCTCTGACGAGAAGGGAGGTACCTCTGACGAAAAGGGGGGCCCTCTGAAGAGAAGGAGGTACCTCTGACGAAAAGGGAGGTACCTCTGACGAGAATGAGGCACCTGTGACGAGAAGGGAGGCACCTCTGACGAGAAGGGAGGCACCTCTGATGAGAAGGGAGGCACCTCTGATGAGAAAGGAGGACATCTGATGCCAAGGGAGGACATGTGACACCAAGGCAAGACTTCTGACGCAAAAGGGAGGTCTTGAGGATGTCGGACGCCAAGGAAGGACTTCTGATGTGCTGGGGGGCTTCTGATGTGAAGGGAGGACTACTAATGTGATTGTGTGGCATATGATGCGAAGAGGGGAATTTATTTTGATGGGGCCTTCTGATATGAAGGGAGGACTTCCGACGTGTAGGGAGGACCTTCGAACTGAAACGAACTTCTGATGGGAAGGGAGGACTACTGATGCAATGGTGGGGCATCTGATGTGAAAAGAAGGGGGCTTCTGATGTGAAGTTAGGACTTCTGACGTGAAGGGAGGACTTCCAATGTAAAGGGAAGACCTTTACATTGAAAGGTCTTCCCTTTAGGAACTTCTGATGCGAAGGGAGGAACTTCTGATGTAACAGGGGGTTCCTGGTCTAAAGCTATCCCTTGGAGTATGTTCATTCAGGCCGTGAATATTTGTAAACTTTACAATGTGGCCCTCATACTGAAAAGTTTGGAGACCCCTGGTTTAGGTAAACATCATATGCATTGCTGAAAAAAAAAAAATCTAGCTGAATAGGTTTCAAGCATCGATTCTCTACCACCCTGTCCAGATGGGGCTTCAATTAGAGAGAGGCAGTTACAAAGCTACTGCCGTGCCTACTGTTTATATACACTATATTACCAAAAGTATTGGGACACCTGCCTTTACACAGACACGTGAACTTAAATGACATCCCAGTCTTAGTCCGTAGGGTTCAATATTGCAGCTATCAGCTTCAAGTCTTCTGGGAAGACCGTCCACAAGGTTTAGGAGGGTGTCTATGGGAATGTTTGACCATTCTTCCAGAAGCGTATTTGTTAGGTCAGGCACTGATGTTGGACGAGAAGGTCTGGCTCGCAGTCTCCGCTCAAATTCATCCCAAAGGTTTTCTATCAAGCCGAGGACAGGCCAGTCAAGTTCCTTCACCCCAAACTCGCTCATCCATGTCTTTATGGGCCTTGCTTTGTGCACTGGTGCACAGTCATGTTGGAACAGGAAGGGGCCATCCCCAAACTGTTCCCACAAAGTTGGGAGCATGAAATTGTCCAAAATGTCTTGGTATGCTGGCGCCTTAAGATTTCCCTTCACTGGAAGTAAGGAGCTAAGCCCAACCCCTGAAAAATAACACCCACACCATAATCCCCCCTCCACCAAATGATTTGGACCAGTGCACAAAGCTGGGATACATGAAAAAAAAAATGTGGCCGGAACTCTCCTTTAAATTGAGCAGGACATATGATAAAACTTGTTATTCGTTGACAGGAACATCTGCAACAACATATTTGGTTTCAGTGTCTTAGTTTAGGCCAGGGCCTGCTACAAGATTTCATCCAGGAATCAATGCACAGACTGAGGAATCAGATCACTAAGTCTTGATTTTCAAATGAGATGGGAGGACCTCCAACAAGAAGGGAGGACCTAAGACATGCGGGGAGGACCTAAGACGTGAAGGGAGGTCCTCTGACGAGAAGGGGGACCTCTGAAGAGAAGGGAGATACCTCTGACGAGAAGGGAGATACCTCTGACGAGAAGGGAGGTACCTCTGACGAGAAGGGAGGTACCTCTGACGAAAAGGGGGGCCCTCTGACGAGAAGCGAGATACCTCTGACGAGAAGGGAGGTACCTCTGACGAGAAGGGAGGTACCTCTGACGAGAAGGGAGGTACCTCTGATGAAAAGGGGGGCCCTCTGACGAAAAGGGGGGCCCTCTGACGAGAAGGGAGATACCTCTGACGAGAAGGGAGATACCTCTGACGAGAAGGGAGATATCTCTGACGAGAAGGGAGATACCTCTGACGAGAAGAGAGGTACCTCTGACGAGAAGGGAGGTACCTCTGACGAGAAGGGAGGTACCTCTGACGAGAAGGGAGGTACCTCTGACGAAAAGGGGGGCCCTCTGAAGAGAAGGAGGTACCTCTGACGAAAAGGGAGGTACCTCTGACGAGAATGAGGCACCTCTGACAAGAAGGGAGGCACCTCTGACGAGAAGGGAGGCACCTCTGACGAGAAGGGAGGCACCTCTGATGAGAAGGGAGGCACCTCTGATGAGAAAGGAGGACATCTGATGCCAAGGGAGGACATGTGACACCAAGGCAAGACTTCTGACGCAAAAGGGAGGTCTTGAGGATGTCGGACGCCAAGGAAGGACTTCTGATGTGCTGGGGGGCTTCTGATGTGAAGGGAGGACTACTAATGTGATTGTGTGGCATATGATGCGAAGAGGGGAATTTATTTTGATGGGGCCTTCTGATATGAAGGGAGGACTTCCGACGTGTAGGGAGGACCTTCGAACTGAAACGAACTTCTGATGGGAAGGGAGGACTACTGATGCAATGGTGGGGCATCTGATGTGAAAAGAAGGGGGCTTCTGATGTGAAGTTAGGACTTCTGACGTGAAGGGAGGACTTCCAATGTAAAGGGAAGACCTTTACATTGAAAGGTCTTCCCTTTAGGAACTTCTGATGCGAAGGGAGGAACTTCTGATGTAACAGGGGGTTCCTGGTCTAAAGCTATCCCTTGGAGTATGTTCATTCAGGCCGTGAATATTTGTAAACTTTACAATGTGGCCCTCATACTGAAAAGTTTGGAGACCCCTGGTTTAGGTAAACATCATATGCATTGCTGAAAAAAAAAAATCTAGCTGAATAGGTTTCAAGCATCGATTCTCTACCACCCTGTCCAGATGGGGCATCAATTAGAGAGAGGCAGTTACAAAGCTACTGCCGTGCCTACTGTTCTGCAAAATTAGCCTCTTCTACCATACATGCATTTGTAAAAGAAGGATGCTATATAGATATAAAAAAAGTCTAAACACTAAAAAAAACAAAAAACGTTGAAACCATTAAAGTTTCTTATTTTCTTTTAAAGAGTTGAAATCTCCATCTAGACAGGCTTTTCAAGCACTCCAAAGTGTAATGCCTTTTACTATATAATGACTCGGGGTGACAGTGAACGGGTGAAGTAAGGATCTGTTACCTGCAGTGTCAAGACTTCGGCAAGGCAGAAAAATTAAAACGTGTGTAAGATCTTCCTTGCCATGTTACAAGTGCCTGATGGGAACCGAGGCTATGAGCAATTTACATGGAAAAACATTTGTAAGGCTGCAATTACCCACTAAAGGCACTTTTGAGTTAGACTGACAGTACTAGGGGAGGAGCATCATCCTAAAATGGGTGGGCTGGCCTTCCTGCTCGGCAGGTGCCCTGGCCCCTCTTTTGAACTGATGGGGCCTAGGCCCAGTACAGGAGGGCTGAATGTACTGCCAGCCCTCCCACTCGGCAGGTGCCCTGGCACCCCTTTTAAACCGATGGGGCCTGGGTCCAGTACAGGAGGGCTAAAAGTACTGCTGGCCCTCCTGCGCGGCAGGTGCTCTGGCCCCCCTTTTGAACTGATGGGGCCCGGGCCCAGTACAGGAGGGCTGAATTTACTGCAGGCCTTCCCGCTCGGCAGGTGTCCTGGCCCCCCCTTTTGAACTGATGGGGCCTGGGCCCAGTACAGGAGAACTGAATGTACTGGTCACTCAGCTGTAAAGTGCCCAACATCAAAAGGTGCCCATACAATGTAGATGGTAAGTGTCTCTTCTTCTATAAAAAGTGTTACATATCCACAGGGTGTGGATAAGATTACAGAAGAGCTTCGTGAAATGTCTATGATGTCATCATCTATCGGTGAAGTTCTTTAAATGAACCCCCCACCGGCGCTATGTCTAAAGAATGCCAGGAGAGTCTGAAAAGGTCTATTCCACAATGAATAGGTTTTGTTACCATGGGATTCATATAACCATCGATCCAACCTGCATTGTGCTACTTTCTATAGAGGCAAGAATGCGTCTCATAATTCAGATACCTTACAGGAAAGTACCATGGGGTCTGTAAATGTGTGCGTGTGTGCTGTGCTATATACAGACTCAACCCACCCCCATCAACAAATAATGGATGGAGGGATGAATGCAAGGGAAAGAGGGATGGGTGGGTGGAGGAAGGGATGGATAAATGGTGGTATGAATACAAGGGAGAGATAGAGGATGGATGGAGGAGGAGAGTAGGGAGAGAGGATGGATGGAGAAATGGAGATACAGACTCAACCCATCCTCATCAACACTTATATATGGACAGATGGATGCAAGGGAGAGAAGAATGGATGGGCGGATGGAGGGATGAATACAAGGGAGGGTTGGGTGGATAAGAGATGGACTGATGGATGGATGGATGGATGGATGCAAGAGAGAGATGGATGAGGTGGGTGGAGGAAGGGATGAAAGGATGGATGTATGGAGGAGAGGGAGAGATGGATGGATGAGCGAACTGCTGAACGGACGGATGGATGAAGAGATGGATCAAAGGGATGGAGGGGGGGGGACAAATGCAAAAGGAAAGATGGATGGATTGGTGGCGGAAGAGATGGATGGAAGAGGGGGAGAGATGGATGGGTGAAGGAGAGATGGATGGATCAATGGATGGATTGGCGAATCAGAGGAAGAGATGGATCAATGGATGAAAAGGATGAAGATAGGGATGAACGAACAAGATGAATGGATCAATGGGAGGGAGAGATGGATGAATGGATGAGATGGATGGATAGATGAGAGGGAGAGAGGGAGAGATGGATGAATGGATGGAAGAGATGGATAGACAGACGGATGGAAAAATGGATGGATGGGAGAGATAGATGAATGGCTGAGAAGGATGGATGGATGAGAGGGAGAGAGAGATGAATGGATGAAAAAGGAAGGATGGATGGACAGACAGATAGATGGACAAATCGATGGATGAGAAGGAAAGATGGATGGATGGACTGACAAGAGGGAGGAATGGATGACTGGATAGAGGGAGGGATAGATAGATTAGGAAAAATGAGATGAGATGGAGGTGAGGAACAGATGGATATATGTGGGGGGCTGAGATGAATGGATGAGATGGATGAAGGAGCGATATGAGGAATGAGATGAATGGATGGGATAGATGAAGGAGTAGAAGGCTAGATCTAGATCTAGCCAGCCAGCTATACTACAAGCATATTTGTTGCCAGAGAATGTGTGCTCAGAGGAGCAGAAGGATGACTTGTCAATATCCTGCCGATTCTTCCTTGTCCACTGCGGTGTCTGGAGATGTTCTGTATCTGCCATGTTATAGACTCGACCCACACTCACCAAACACACTAACACCAATCAACTACATACAGACAAATAGGACAAGATAGATAGACATAATTAGCTAGAAAGATAGACAGGATTTGATAAATAGATAGATAATCACCATAGTCAACTGATTAGACGGCATTGATTTCCTGGGCTATATTGGCAGCAAATCCATCTCCTCTACCTCTAATGCATGGGTGCTCAACCTTGGGCCCTCCATCTGTTGTGAAACTACAAGTCTCATGAGACATTGCAAGCCTGACAGTTACAAGCATGACTCCCTAAAGGCAGGGGCATGATGGGACTTGTAGTTCTGCAAAAGCTGAAGGGCCACAGATTGAGCACCCATTCTCTAAATGCCTACCTAACAACTTGCTTTGCGTTTGCACCATAGCATAGTGATCTCACTATATGCCCTTTGGGGAGGCATTTGCAAAAGGAACCCTATTATTCAAATAATACATCTAAACTTTCTAGCCAAGACAGTATAGATGGTAAATACAAGGTTATGCAAAGCTAAAGCCGGCGACACGTATCAAAATCCATCGATCCCCCCCCCCCCCCTATTCACCCTCAGTAGCATGGATAGAGGAACGTCAGCTGCCAGCATATGAGAAGCACTTGGATCTGATTGGATGCACACGTTGTTTGCCTGAGGGTTTTCAAACTGACCTCTTCTATAAAAAAAGTTGACTTCTGTTGTTGTGGGTACCAATTGGGTGCTGGAGTCAGTTGGCCTTAGGGTCCATGAATTGGCCACCCACAGCTCTAACTTCAGCCCATTCAGTGGGAATTGGTTGAAATTCGGGCAACGTATGTCCAACTCATGGACCTAAAGGCCAACTGACTGGTTGCCAGCTAATGAGCAGCGCTTGGATCTGATTGGATGCACACGTTGTTTGCCTGAGGGTTTTCAAACTGGCTTCTTCTAGAAAAAAAGTTGACTTCTGTTGTCTTGGGTACCAAATGGGTGCTGGAGTCAGTTGGCCTTGGGGTCCATGAATTGGCCACCCACAGCTCTATCTTCAGCCGATTCAGTGGGAATTTGTTGAAATTCGGGCAACGTACGTCCAACTCATGGACCTTAAGGCCAACTGACTGGTTGCTCAGGCACCCAATTTTTTTATGGTGGTTAGAAGTGGAGAGAGTCACATGGTTCCCCACATTGGTTTTTCTTAATCATTTTACAAGACAATGAAAGGTGGGACAGGGTAAACAGGTGGCGGTTGACTGTGAACAAGGTAAGGATCAGCAACAAAGGTGATGGGGTATAATGAAAAATTTGTAGTTTGGCCCCGAATTGGCAAAGCACAGCTTCACTTTAAGCCGGAGACGAAAACGAATTTCCTCCCTCAGAAATGTCAGAGCTCCAGCTTCAACAACAAACACTCAAACACTCCTCGCAAGACCTCCTTCCTCCGCCGCAGTTTGTATAATTCCCCCCGGTATGTGCCAAAGTTCTGATCACACCCCTTTGCAAAATAAAAAACCTACAGCCTCAAAGGGAATCCATCACCCTGAAATGTTTAAAGATTAATCTGCTCTGACACCGCGCCGTATGCTGTGCTCGGAGGATATCAGCCTCCTCGAGGTGCCTCCATGCATACAAATAAATATAGGTTTTGTTAAAGCATGCCTTGGTTTTATTGGCCTCATTTTTTTTTTTAATGCAATTACAAAATTAACTTCTAGGCAGTATAAAGAGCACTTTAATTATATAAGTCATTAAAGTATACCCATTGTGAAGAAATATGAGAGCTGTCAGTGCTATCTTTTATATAAATTTGTCAGTTTCCTGGCTATCATGCTGACCCTCGGCTTCATAGAGCAGCGGCTACGAGTAAGAATTTAATTTGGGATTTTTCACTTCACTTGGCTTTTATGTATTTATTGCTGGTTAAATTGCAAAGAATGTAAGAAGAGGACCTGGAAGACATCCAGGAGGGACAGGAACAGAGTTGGGAATTATGGCATTGAGATACCGAAGACGCTGCACACCAAACAACTTTCACCCTGTCCTTGGGGGTAAGTCATAGACTACGGTATTATTAAGCCCCGGAGGTGGAGCAAAACATGTCAGGAAGCCGTGACTTAGGAGGAGCCAAGGCTTAGGCCGTTTCTCACTATAATTTTACATTGAGCTGTTGGTGTGTGGCGTTTTCACACTATATGGACAGCATACTTCCTGGGTGAGCATCCTGGACGCCAGCACCCTCTTAAGCAGTGGATCATCATTGCTTCTCGGCCTTTTGGCTAAGATCAAGTGTAGTATCTGTTCTTATCAGTTGCCAGAGGAGGCACTGTGCTACTCCCATAGGGGAGAACTATGGAAATCCAATGGCGTAATTGTGCCTGAAAGGGCAGTTTCAGCAGGGACTACACCAGGTTGCCCAAGAGATACTGGGGACTGGTCAGTTGAGTCTGTTGTTGAGTCTGAGCCATCTGGAAGGGTGCTCCTGGTGAGGATGGGTGCTGCATTGGGTCTGGCCAGAGGGTCGGGTCCTTGGCCTTCTGGCCTAGATTGGTGCAGTCCTAGCGCCGGTCAGTTTTTCGGGAGAGAAGACTGGCCCCCCTTCCCACCGCCAGGGGGAGGGGGCGGTTAGTAATATAATTAGGTAGGAGTGACGGGAGCGATGGTTGAGCCTTAGGGGTCAAGGGCTCTCCCTAAGCTCTCAGAACTTCATGCCTTCCTGGCTGGGCTGGGGGCTGCGCTGACTGGGCTGTTGGTCAGGGTTGGGACGAAAACCCTGTGGTGAATGTGCCCCTGAAGTGGCAGTTCAGGGGTGCCGTACAGTCACTGTGAGTGAGGGTCACTTTGATTTATAGCACCATGGTCACTTCACCATACACACGTTTTTCACACCTGCCTCCAGGGCCGAGCCCTTTGGCTAGGACCAGAGGAATTTTTTATTCTTGACTGAAGGGCCGACCATTGTGTTGCACAATGGTCACTTTTCACTTCTCCGCACTTTCTATTTATTTACCCCCGTGTTTGTCACCTTTTTCGAATTTTTTTGTTGATTGTGTTGCACGTTTGTCACAGTGTGATGAGTAGGGTGTGGGTCCTCGGGCCTACCCTGAAAGTCTTGGGAGGGGGCGGACATGGCCTTCTGGCTTGGTTCGCACTCTCTCATGGGGTCTCCCCGTTCGGGGGAGCCCCACCGAGTACTTGGGTGGGTCTGTTTCATCAGACCTTCCAGAGAAAGGGGGTCCGTCTAGTTTCGGCCAGATGGATCCAGTGAAGTACCTCAGTCCCCGTCTGGAGCCTAAAGACCCAGGGGACCAGGGTAAGGTCCTTCCTAGGGAGGATCATGTCTAACACCCGTTGCACGTTTTGTGTCACTGTTTAGGTGAGTGAACTTTTTTTGGCACCGGGTGGAGTTTTTGGGTGTGTTTCACATGCCACGGGCTTTTCAAAAAAAAAAAAGCAGTGGATCATCATCGCTTCTCGGCCTTTTGGCTAAGATCAAGTGTAGTATCTCTTCCTATCAGTTGCCAGAGGAGACGTTATGCTACTCCCAAATGGGGAGGGCAGATTCAAATCCGAAGGTGTAATTGTACATGGACGTTCTGTTTCGGTAGGGGCCATGTCGGCACTGGATGACCAGAGTGGCCACGTTCAGCACTTAGAGTGGCACTCCAAGCTAAAACAGGTCACACCGAGATATTGCTGTTGGAGTGTCAAAGATATACACTGCCAAGATCCTATTCATTCTTGGGCAGCTCATTCATTAAACTGAGAATTATTTTAATGAAACAAACAAGTAACACTTTATGTCTAAAAGTATGTGGAACACCCCCGCCCCCCCCCAAAAAAACAAACAAACATTAAGTTCACGTGTTTCGATTGAAAAGTGCTCTTAATGCTATTGCATACATACATTTTAGACAATTGTGCTTTTCCAACCTTGTGGTATGATGTTTCGAGTAAAAAGGGCTAGGCATTAGATCTCGGTTTGCTCGGGACGGTTTTGGCTGGCGGACGGAAGCACCTAATCGGGGTGCCCAAGCGGTTCTGTCACAGTAACAGTTTAGGGGAAAACCTTTTCCTCTATACAAGGCAAGCTTCATAAAAGGCATGGTTTGACCAGATTGTCCTGTACAGAACCCTGACCTCAACACTACTGAATGCCTTTAGGGGCGAAATAGAATGCCGATTGTGAGCCAAGTCTTCTCATCCAACATCAGCACCTGGACTAAAAAATGCTCTTATGGCTGAGTAGGCAAGGGCAGTAAAAACTTCACATTAATTCCAAAGCTGCTCAGTTGAGGTCAGGGCTCTGTTCAGGACACTCAAGTTCCTCTATAACCTCAAACCTAATAAACACCTTTGAGATGAGAAGACCTAATCCCAAATGTGTCTTGTAGGGTTAAGGGCAAGTACTGATGTTGGCTAAGAAGACCTTAACCCAAAGATCTACCAAAAGTTGGGTTGCGGTAAGGGCTCTGTGCAAGTCACTCGAGTTCTTCCACACCAAACTGGTCACACCATGTCTTAATGGAGATGGCTTTGTACACAGGGGCACAGTCATGCTGGAACAGAAAAGGGGCTTCCCCAAAACTGTTACCATAAGGTTGGAAGAGCACAATTGTCTACAATATCTTAAAGTTCAAATTTTTCCAGTAAAGGGTCCTAGTAATACTCCATCATACAAAGACATTGAACACAATTGTGCTCTACCAACCGTGTGGTAACAGTTTGGTGAAGACCCTTTTCCATTCCAGCATGACTGTGCCCCTGTGTACAAAGGCAGCTCCATAAAAGTCATGGTGTGACCAGTATGGTGTGGAGGAACTCAAGTGTCCAGTACAGAGCCCTGACCTCAACCCTACTAAACACATTTGGGATGAATTGGCACACCAATAGTGAGCCAAGTCATCTCATCCAACATCAGTCCTGGCCTCACAAATGGGTACAGATTCGCACAGAAACTCCAAATTCTTCTGGAAAGTCTTCCCAGAAGAGTGGAGCACATGGAATTTTAGGATGTGAGCTCCATTGGCAGTAGAGAGTGAAACTTTTAATGCACTCGGGCAAGCAAACTTGTTACTACTGCAAAAAGTAGAAACATAAAGGTCATCTCAGTTGCAAGGCTTTTACACGCTCTGTAAGATGGACAGACTCCCAGTGCCAAACAATGACTCATCTCTTCCTCATGAAGTGTTGGAGAGTCTAAAGTTGATGATATTGATAAAATGCTCAGTGGTGTGATTACCTCCCACTCTCGGCATTACTTTGTTTTCTGCCAAGGCATCAAAACATCTCCTGTATGTCAATATTGGAGAGAAAAGCAGTAAAAATATGGGGCTAAATAGGAAGAAAATGGTCTGTAAATAGCCAATAGACTATATGAAATTTCTTGAGTTAGCATCACTTTATGAAAGCCGTTCTCAAAGGTAATGTAATGTATAGATGTCCGTGTTAGTATTGAACAATATCAGCTCTTACCTTGTTCAATTCTAACACGCGATCCATGTTAGTATTGAACAAGGTAAGAGCTGATATTTCCAATTACCAGGGGCTGAGCTACAGGTACCTGAACACTCAGATGTGAACCAGGACACTTTAAAAGAATGGGATTTAGGTTGTCACTGTGTGATGGATCCGATTTGGCAATACAGGCTGGGACCCAGTACCAGTGGAAGAGGCCCTTGTAGGCCACCTCCAGTTTGGCCGTATTGAAGGAGCGGACAGGTACACTTTCATTTCCCATTTACACATGAGCGTTTTGTAGCCGTTTGCTGGTACTGGATCCCAGCCCGTATTGCCAAATCGGATCCATCACACAGTGACAGATGTTTCCGGGGATGAGGCCAGCAAGGAGACAAAATCCATATTTAGTGGTCCTGCTCCCGCCTGGTGGGATTCTGGTTGAGGGTCTTTACACTCTTATACACTCTCTTTCATATACCTAATCACAAGGACGCCAAATTAGCAATGCTTCATCGTCCGATCCCAGGCCTTTTTTTTTCCTACCAACAGAAATTGCCCACCTACTTATTTATTGCCAGGGCCTAGAAAAAGCCTACTGTTTCGTTTGCTGAGGTGAAAAGCATCTTGATGACCCTCATGATCAATGACAAGATGACCAGTATCCTCCATGACTTCCACGATTAATTTCTTAAGGTGTGGTCCCTGTGGTGGTCCTACGCTCATCCGACCAGCTTGGGCCTTCCCACCTAATTTCTTCCATTTCCCAGCCTGGGGGAACTCTCTCCACTCTTTTCTCCTCCCCTTCTATTCTTTTTTTAACCCCCCCCCCTTTTCTCCTCTCTTCCTCTGTGATTGTGCTTCTCGACCCCCCGTTTTTTCCCCTTTTGTTCGGTTTACATTTTGTTTGTCCCCCCCTTTTTAGTGCTCTTGTCCACTCCCTGCACCCATTCTAGCCCCTGGAGCAAGGGTCCAGGCACCCTGTGTTGTCCCCCGGCTTGGAGGTCATTGTAGTTCGGAACAGTACACTTATAGGCGAGTTCGGTTTGTGGCTTTCTGCGGCTCTATATCATGCTTACTGTTTATTTCCTCTCTGTGGGAATTCTGTGGTTGTAACTGTCAATATACCTCAATAAAAATATTGTACCAGAAAGTGTACATGTCCTATGTCCACACAGGTCAAAACAACAAGTTGACTTTAATGTAGTACATTGACCTTCTGTTGATCTTATGTTCCTCCAACACTATCGTCACCCACGGGGGAAAGGAAATCCTTGTGTCAGCTATGAGTTGCCAGAGTTGTAGGTTTTTTCAGGCTATGGATTCCACATACTGTAGGACAGCGCTGACTGTCCCAGTGCAGTCACGAGGAGTAAGCCCTCTATACCCGAAAGTCCCAGGAATTGCCATCAGCTCCTGGAGGTGAACGGAGCCCCTCAATGGGCAAAGCACAGATTTGCATTAGATAACTTAAAAATAAAAATACATACACAGGGAGCAGATCCCAGGCTTGGATAAAGATCTCCTCATTAGCTAGTAAGTGGCAGAAGGTTGGAGCACGCTGCGGGGTTCTTCCGCCAAGAGATGAAAACAAGGTGGTCCAGATGCTCCACCAGCATTCTACCCTCAATATACTGGCTAGCTACTAGCTCGGAGGATATTGGAAACGGAGTCAGCTCCCTGTATACTGCCAATACACCCTCAGGCAGGACGAAACACAGCCCTGCTCCACATTATGACATTTTAAAGAGGCACGGTCACCCAAATAAGGCAATGATACAATTTTGTCATCAGTAAGCTAGTTTTTTTTTATGCCAGCATATAGGTTTTCTAAATCAAGCCATGGTTTAAAGAGTTTTGTTGGAGAAGGGAAGAGTGAAAAACGTTGGTTGATTTTTTTGTTGATTCCCCTTAAACTTCCTGTTCTGGAGACACAGCAGAAAGTGAGAGGAAATCTCTAAGTGTGGAGAAATCCAAAATAACAGTCACTGGACCAGGTATCATGATTGGAAGACGTCTTCTGGTTACAACTGTAACATTTTGGATTTCCCATCACTTACTATGTCGGTGACACTGGGAGGCGTAGAGATGTCACGGCACGTCCGATAGTACGGAGGTTGGTCATAGCTATTGCAGCTCTGTGTAGCCTCTTCCCGTGCAGGATTAGATCACTGCAATAGTGAGCCAGCCAGCAATAGCTCACTATTAGAATAGGCCTGTTGCTGCAAAGTGCAAATGTGGGGGGTCTAGAAATATATATATGTAAAATATATTTAAAAAAATAACACCCCCCTTAATTGACTGCAATACATTACAGTGACAATGCTTTTGGATGTTTTGGATGTTCTCTCACTCTCTCTCTCTCTATATATATATATATATATATATATATATATATATATATATATATATACACACATACATACACACACATAGGCCACTTTATTAGGTACACTTTGCTAGTAGCGGGTTGGACCCCCTTTTGCATTCATTCTTGGTGGCATAGATACAACAAGGTGTTGGAAACATTCCTCAGACATGATAACATCATGTAGTTGCTGCAGATTTGTCAGCTGCACATCCATCACAGGAATCTCCGTTCAATCACATCCCAAAGGTGCTCTATTGGATGAGATGTGGTGAGTGTGGAGGACATTGGAGTACAAGGACCTCATTGTCCAGTGGTGAGATGATTGGAGCTTTGTGACATGGTGCATTATCCTGCTGGAAGGAGCCATCAGAAGATGGGGACACTGTAGTCATAAAGGGATGGACATGGTCACCAACAATACTCAGGGAGGCCGTGGTGTATAAACCATGCTCAATTGGTACTAAGGGGCCCAAAGTGTGACAAGAAAATATCCCCTCCCCCCCACCATTACACCCCCACCACCAGCCTGAACCGGTGATACAAGGCAGGATGGATCCATGCGCCAAATTCTGACCCCACCATCTGAATGTCGCAGCTGAAATCCAGACTCATCAGACCGGGCAACGTTACTCCAATCTTCTATTGTCCAATTTTGGTGAGCCTGTGTGCTTGTAGCTTCAGTTTCCTGTTCTTAGCTGAAAGGAGTTGCACCCGGTGTGGTCTTCTGCTGCTGTAGCCTATCTGCTTCAAGGTTGGATGTGCTGTGTGTTCAGAGATGGTATTCTGCATACCTTGGATGTAACGAGTGGTTATTTGAGTTACTGTCGCCTTTCTATCATCTAGAACCAGTCTGCCTATTCTCCTCTGACCTCAACAATGCCTTTTCCTCCAACCACTCACTGAATATTTTTCTCTTCTTCCCCACCATTCTCTGTAAACCCGAGAGATGGTTGTGCGTGAAAATCCCAGAAATACTCAGACCAGCCTGTTTGGAACCAACAACCATGCCACGTTCAAGGTCACTCAAATAGCTTTTTCTACCTATTCTGATGCACAGGTCGAACTTCAGCAAGTCGTCTTCACCCCGTCTAGAGGCCTAAATAAATTGAGTTGCTGCCATGTGATTGGCTGATTTGACCAGGTGTACCCAATAAAGTGGCCGGTGAGCATATATATATATATATATATATATATATATATATATATATATATATATATATATATATATATATATATATATATATATATATATATATACACACATACATACACATACATACATATATATATATAGTGGGAGATTAGGTCATGGGGATCACCTTTTCTGGAAATTAAAAGGTCAGTGTACAGGCAGTTTCTTGCTGGTGGGTTGCCAGCTTTATTTAGAAGAGGTTTGCAAAGTCATGAAAACAAACAAAAAACAGTAAAGTAAATCCTTGGCATCTGGCGCTAAACTACACAGTAGACTCCTCTCTATACGGTGTGGGGCTGGTCACCGTCACCCATACCTCCCAACATTTTGAGATGGCAATGAGGGACACCTACTAGCAAATGTATGTAGGTATAAATCACACCCCCTTAAAAGGAGAATTAACCAAAAAAAAAGGTTAAATTAATCCACAAGGACTTTTTTTTTTTACTACTACTATTCCTTTATATTCGCTTTTAAATTGTACAAATGCAGCAATTTAGAAATTGGATGAAAGGTTTAGCACTGGGGAAACACTTTTTGACAGACAAAAAGTGCATTTTATATACAACTATATAGATCAGACCAAAATGAGGGACAAATGAGGGGGAAAGAGGGACATTGCTCCAAATCAGGGACAGTCCCTCGAAATCCGGGACAGCTGGGAGCTATGCCAACACCCACAAAACCCGCAAACCTTCTTTTTAAATCCAAACAGAGCTCCTCTCTCTCAGATTCCCTTCTGAGTCTCAGGCCAGAACTCTGCTGTGCTCTCTCCCTGGTCATTTAAAGTCCACCTGAGCGTGGACCCAAGTGGACCACAGCATCCGCAACCAAGCCTGCCACAGAGGCTGGGAAAACCCGGGCCGGATTCCGGTTCAGCCTCTTACAATAGAACGCATGCGAGGTGAAATATACCGGATTATCCATTACCGCACCTCGCATAGCGTCACATATCCTCCCCCTCTGCTCAAGCCCCTGCGGCTGAGAAATTGTCCCAAGCATACAGTGCATGCGGGAGAGGGCATCTTCATTGTTTTGGAGCTTGCCCGTAAACTTAAATGGCTGTAAAGCCAGGAACCACCTCGTCACGTGGCCATTTTTCTCCCTGTTGTCACACATCCACTTTAGGGGTGCATGGTCGGTGACCACCTTAAATGACCTCCCCAACAAATAATACTTCTGGGAGTCTAAAGCCCATTTAATAGCGAGACACTCCTTTTCGACAACGGCATCGTTTTTTTTTTCATGCTTGGTCATTTTTCAGCTCAGGTATACAACCGGGTGCTCCTCACCATCTCTGTTCTGGGATAGTACAGCCCCTAGGCCCACCACAGAGGCGAAATATACCGATTATCCATGACGTCACCTCGCATAACGTCTATATATATATAATTTTTTTTTTTTTTATTAGGACTACCATGTCCACAGGGTGACAACACTGTAGTGATTTTACTACCGAATGATACGAATTGTCACCCTGGTAAAGGAACTGAAAAAAATAACAGATGTTTCCGATGGGTCACCTAGTAATTAAACTGTGCTACAGGGAGCGCGGTTCTTTTCGTGTGAAACACGTCAACTGATCATCATTGCAATTCTGTCCGGCTCAGGACAATAAAAAGAAAATTCTACAGCATCTTTTGGATTCAAGTGTGCGATCAATATTTTCTTCTCTTCTTGATATTGCCTACGGTGATGAGGCGGGATTAGCACCTTGGATCGGGTGTGTCCCTTTTTTGCCTGAAGCGGTGTGTGTATCCTTGTTCTGTTTCCGTGCTACAAGGAACACTTGGAAAACAAAAAACAACGGCTATGTAAGGTATGGTACACCGACGAAACGCGTCGAGATTTTGAGGATACCACCCCTCATATTCCCATCAAGATTTTTATGAAGTTTACTGTATACTACAAGTCATACTCATGAATTATGTATTCATGTCCCACTGTTATGGCAATCATGTTTTATACTCTGTTTATATGTATGCTATGTACTTCCCAAGATGTACACTGAGCAACTATTTGTTATTTACAACGCTACCTTATACTCATGTACATTATACATTTTAGCTTTACTCTCAAATTTGTGTCTGAACCTCAAAAGTCCCACACTCGTTTTTTTATTTTTGTATTCAAAATAGGGATGGAGGCGCACCACCCCCCTTTCCTTGTGTGCTTCATTTAAAGTCCCAGTATATGGAGATATACATTTCCCCCCCCCCCCCTTTTTTGCTGTAAGGTATGGTTCCCACTAGTGCGGGTCGGGAATGAGTGCATAGTCACGCACGTTCCTGACCCACACAGAAATGCAATTAATGGCACCCCCACGCACTGACACATGCATGCATCTTCGCACGCCAAACCACATTGTGCCGCATCTCCATGGTGTTGGGTTCAAAAAAAAAAAAAAAAAAGGGTCCAATAAAACTAATGGGTTGACCTACAGGCAACTTGCACGCGCACGCACAAACCTAAATATTACGAACCTGCGACATATGTATAACTTTTTATTTTGCCCATAATTCCACTTTCCATGACAGAGAGCTACAATAGAACTGAAAGAAAAACCTTGTAACCTAATCATTTTCCAGGAGCATTATAAGGAACATAGATTTTTATTATAAACAGATCTATAAAGCCACAACCTGAATTTCTATAGTATCCATCTGCTGACGCTCTACCTGCTGGGAGCCCCCAGGACCCCCCCCAATCTGTTATTCATAGGCGATAAATCTCCCCGTGACCCCACTTAACTAACATCTTGTTCAGATGTGCTGCCGAGCCTTCAGGAAAATAAATCACAAGAAGAATTGATCTTTGTGGGAGTGAGAGCCCAGAGCGGCAGAAACCATCAGAGGTAGCGCCGATTTGACCCCGTGCAACCCAACGCACCGGAATTTCAGTTTATAAGCTGTTCACCATGTATGTATTGATGTTTCTACATAGCAGCAAGGGTCCGACCAATCACGGTTCATTGGCGAGCTTCTACAGAGATTCGAAAAATAGAAAAAGGAGGGAAGGGTTGAAGAATTTCCACACTGTACAACAGCCAAACCTTTTAAAGGGGAAGACCAGTCTATTTTTTTTTTTTTGGAGTAGATCAAGGTAAAGCGAATCTGTCAGCCACTTTGCACTTGTCTAAGGGCCTTCCAGTTATTTTCCACCTTCTGCGTGCCCCTCTGATACTGGTTTCATGCTGAACGAAGGACTAGCCTTCCCCAATTAAGGGATAAGCAAGTCCCAACCACTGGCAAACTACCTATACAGAAAAGGCACTGCAGCGGCCAATGAAGGAGTTCTCATTAGGCTACTTTCAGATTTAGCATGTTGGGAGGGCCTGTAATATCGTGCGTTTTCCCAGTATACAGAAAAACGCATTGACCTTTCCCGACATGCAGAGAAACACTCTTCCCCTTCCAGAGAAACGAGTTGCCCTTTAGCAGACCTGCAGCAGTGCCATTGATTGTTAATGGCACCACCACGGATCTGCAAACGTATGAAAACCACGTGGTGCATTTTTTAAAGGAATCAGGGCCTTCTTTTCCACTTATCCCAAACATAGGGCAGCCCTTTAAAATGAATGGGCTGTCCTACACATGGGGCGATAAAACGGGCCCATGCTTGTAGGTGTGAACCAAGCCTTACTTTATAAATTACAGCCAAACTTGGTTTAGGATGGAGTGGTCAAGAGTTAGAGCCCATGTGAGGTTTTTACCATTGACAGTTGCCCCACTGGGAAGGATTCACCCTATTTGTCCTGGCGACTACTGGATGTTACAATTGTCACCAGAACAGGAGGTCATAGGAACATCCTACAATGAGGGCATCTGTTTTGGGGACAACCATCTAAGAAGGCAATTCCCTTCACTTTGGGAGATTTCCTAACTTCCCATAGAACCTCTGGCAGAGGAGGTGAAGGGAAATTTCCCCAATAGTACACTGACACTAGAACAGAAGGTTATAGGAATATACGCCAATGGGGGAATCTAGTCTGGGGACATCAATCTAAGAAGGCGATTCCCTTCACTTTAGGAGATTTCCTCACTTCCTATTGTGCGTCTGGCACAGGAAGAAAAGGGGAATTCCCTCAAATGGTACCAAGACACTGGAACAGGAGGTTATAGGAATATACTCCAATGCAGGAATATGTTCTGGGGACAACCATCTAAGAAGGCAATTCTCTTCACTTTGGGAGATTTCCTAACTTCCCATAAAACCTCTGGCAGAGGAAGGGAGGAGAAATTTCCCCAATAGTACACTGACACTAGAACAGGGGGTCATAGGAATATCCTCCAATGGGGGAATCTGTTCTGGGGACAACCATCGAAGAAGGCAATTCCCCTCACTTTGAGAGATTTCCTTACTTCCTATTGAGCCTCTGACACAGGAAGTGAAAGGAAAATTTCCAATGGTACAATGACACTAGAAAAGGGGGGTCATAGGAATATCCTCCAAATAGTGGGGATCTGTTGTGGAAACAATCATCTAAGAAGGCAATTCCCTTCAATTAGAGATTTCCTCACTTCCTGCTGCTTCTCTGGCACAGGAAGTGAAGGGAAATTTCCCCATTGGTACACAGACACCAGAACAGAAGTGAATACTCCAATGGGGGGATTTGTTTTGGGGACAACCATCTAAGAAGGCAATGCCCCTCACTTTGGGAGATTTCCTCACTTCCTATTGCGCCTCTGACACAGGACGTAAAGGGAAATTTTGGCAACAGTACACAGACACCAGAAAGGGGGTTAATAGGAATATCCTCCAATGGGGGCATCTTTTCTGGGAACAACCATCTAAGAAGGCAATTCCCCTCACTTTGGGAGATTTCCTTACTTTCTATTGAGGCACAGGAACTAAAAGGGCAATGTCCCCAATGTTACACAGATACCAACACAGGGGGGTCATAGGAATATCCTCCAATGGGGGCATCTGTTCTGGGGACAACCATCTAAGAAGGCCATTCCCCTCACTTTGGGAGATTTCCTCACTTTCTATTGAGCCTCTGGCACAGGAAGTAAAAGGGAAATGTCCCCAATGTTACACAGACACTGGAACCGGGGGGGTCATAGGATTATACTTTAATGAGGGGATCTGTTTTGGGGACAACCATCTAAGAAGGCAATGCCCCTCACTTTGGGAGATTTCCTCACTTCCTACTGCGCCTCTGGCACAGGAAGTGAAGGGAAAATTCCCCAATCACACACAGACAACCAGGGGTTTTAATCCTTTCCTACTCTACTCAAAACAACAAAAACAAAAGTTTTGGCTATGCATACAACTTTAGGGGGTAAATCGTTGCATTAGTACAGTAGTAGGCTTTTGGGATTGAAAATGTGTTTTTTTTCTAGGATGGGATTCCCCTTTAAAACTCAGAGTTCAGATCTAGCTTAACTTGCTAGTACAGTGTGGAGAGACTGGAAACACATTACCGAAGCAGTAAAGAAAGTTCATATTAATTCCCATTCACATGGCCAATGAGTGACAAATTCATGTCGTTATTCCACCATCAGTCACCAGCCCCTGGACGTCTTCTGCACCAGCCGGATCGGTGAGTCAGCCTCATCTGAGCAAGAAGTGCAAACACAGAACAGATTGCCGCTGACATCACGGCCTATTCACAGCCACTTAGAAAGCATTTACTTAAGGGACAAGACGGCTCGAAGTGACAGGAGATGACCGGGGAACTGGTTTCTGACACAGCCCAACTATCGGGGGGTGGTCATGCGTGGTATATGACAACATAGGATGCTTGCCTTTGTGAGAGACGCTTCTACCTATTCGGATACTGAGTTCTCGATCCCCGTACGATGACCCTTCGTCTTTCTCCTTTGGCGGTCTGGAGTCGTAACCGATGGCAGAGAACGGGTCGTCAATCATGCCCTGTAAGACAGAGTATAGCATGTCCTTCAATGGGGAGGAAAATAAAAACACAGATTCATAATAAAAATAAACACTCTGAACCTTAAAAGAGAAGTATGGCCTTTTTTTTGGCAGAATCATACAGTACTTACCTAGGTGGATGCAGTATCGGTCCCCTGCCAGCTCTAACACAGAGAACCAAGCGATCAGATACCGTTGATCACTCGGTTTTCACAGCTCCCTGAGCAAAGAGCTGGCGACTGTCAGTCACCGCTCTCTGCTGGAGTGCTGGGCTGTAGAGGGGGTGAGAACGGCCGGCTCAGGCTCTCAGCAGCTCGCTGAAAGACTGAGCCAGGTGCCAGTCCAGGTATGTGTGCAGATCCCGACTTTATTGTCGTGATCTTAACCGAGCCTGGACAGGCTCTGTGACAAATTGCACTCCTGTGATTAACAGGAGAAGTACAGGCAAACAAGCTTTCCCTGTACCGTAAAACCTTGGATTGCGAGCATAATTCGTTCCGGAAGCATGCTTGTAATCCAAAGCACTTGTATATCAAAGCAAATTTCCCCATAAGAAATAATGGAAACTCAGAGGATTCATTCCACAACCATTTATTCATGAATTCATTAGTTTAAAGTCCATATAAAAATATTATAGCAATGTGACCAGGTTGTGTAACCATAAAATGTCCATCCACAAATGGAAGCCTCCACAAGGGGATTAGAAGTAAAATCCAGCATCAGCTACGGAGCATAAAAGAGAAGAGGGGCGCCTCTAAGTGTAGCAATATGGTTACATTTAATGATGGTACAGCATTTAGCAACTCACATTTTTGATGATTAAAAGAGGCACATCTAAGTATGCAGGGATCCGGGGTAAAGCTGTCCACATAGACCATCCCCCGCACCACCGGCTCTCACTGCTGTCAGTCTGCAATCGAGACCGGGGAAAAAACTACCCTGCAGTAGAGCGATCTGAAATCGAGGCTTGAAACACTTGTGGAGCGCAGCGGGGAAGGGATGACATTGATGGGGGTGTGTTGGATGGTCTATGTGGACAGCTTTACCCCGGATACCTGCATACTTAGATGTGCCTCTTTTAATCATCAACCATGTGAGTTGCTAAATGTTGTACCTTCTATTAAATGTAAACATATTGCTACACTTAGAGGCGCCTCTCTTCACTTTTATACTCAGTTGTGATGTGACGCTACTTGTATATCAAGACATCACTCAGCACAGAAAGCTCAGCCCCTTGCCCGGAGTTCAGCTTTCAAAGATAAAATCAAACTTACATATATATTTTATACAAGCAAAAAAGTTGTAGAAAAGGTCTACAAGATGAAGTAGGCCCGTTCATATTTTTTAAGGGTTTCACCTTAGATCCCCAGATGACTTTAAGTACTCTCAATGTTCCTAATTAGGCCGTGTCTACTTAAACCTCTCCCCCCAGTAGCCACTATCACCATGATGAAACCCTGTTGTGGGTGAAACATGTTGGGGGCGTGGCTTTGAGTGGGGGTAAGCCGTGTGCTGTCATTGCAGTAAATCTTGGCTGGAGTCAAACTTCTTCAGTGTGCAACCCGTTATTTGGATGGTGGATTACAGTGAAGCAAGAGTGGACTCGTTATTTGGATGGTATTGTCTATTATTTGGTTGGCGGATTACAGTAGAGAAAAAGTAGGTTTGTTATTTAAATGGTGGTTACAGTGGAGCAAGAGTGGACTCGTTATTTGGATGGTGGAATAGAGTGGAGCAAGAGTGGACTCATTATTTGGATGGTGGGATCCATTATTTGGTTAGTGGATTAAATCAGGGGAAGAGTAGACTACAGTTGAAGCAAGAGGACTGGTCTGGATGGTGTGGCCCATTTTTTTGGCAAGAGTGGACTGGTCATTTGTAGGGCTGCAACTAACGATTATTTTCATAATCGATTAAATGGCCAATTTTTTTTTTGATTAATCGGATAAAATCATTAAAAAAACGTAATATGTCATTTTTCCATTTACTTAAAAGAATGAAAAAAATGAGCGTTACACTCAAACTGCAGAATAAAACACCAATTCCACTATTCCTCCTGGGAACACCAATGATGGGGTACTATTCTTCCCGGGAACACCAATGATGGGGCACTATTCCTCCCAGGAACACCAATGATGGGGTACTATTCCTCCCGGGAACACCAATGATAGGGTAACTATTCCTCCCGGGGACACCAATTATGGGGCACTATTCCCCCTCCCAGGAACACCGATGGGGCACTATTCCCCCCCTCTCCCTCCCAGGAACCTCAGTGGGGCACTATTCCCCCCCCCCCTCCCAGGAACACCAATGATGGGGCACTATTCCCTGTCACCCTCCCAGGAACACCAATGGGGCACTATTCCCCCCTCCCAGGAATGCCAATGATGGGCACTACTATTCCACCCACCCCCCAGAACACCAATGGTGGGCCCCCGGAATACTTAAGAGTTAGGATGGGGAACTTGTCATAAAAATTCATGTACTTTGTATGTACTGAGTTTTTACAGTTATATTAGCCATTAGCCGCTACCTTTCGCAGTCAGTGTGCAGCTCGGCTCTCCTCACGGCTGCTTCTCGCCTCTCTGTTCCCTCGAGGCAGCAGCAGGTGGAGCTGAGAAGATCAGTGGGGAGATGACGTCAGCGAGGAGGAGAGGCGAGGACGTGCCTGGTCACATACGGCAGCGCCTTGTACACAGGAGGACACAGGAGGATTTATTTAATGGACGGACAGGGAGGAAGATGCGGACCACCTAATCGATAATGAAAATCGTTGACAACGATTTTCATTATCGATTATTATCGATAATATCGATTGTTTCAGCCCCATTATTTGGTTGGTGAATTACAGTAGAGCAAAAGTAGATTTTTTATTTGGATGGTGCCCTGTTATTTGGATGGTGATTACAGTGGAACAAGAGTGGCCTCGTTATTTGGATGGTATTGTCCATTATTTGGTTGGTGGATTACAGTAGAGAAAGAGTAGGTTTGTTATTTAAATGGTGGTTACAATGGAGCAAGAGTAGACTCGTTATTTGGATGGTGTAATAAAGTGGAGCAAGAGTTGACTTGTTAAAGGGGTGGTGGATTCAATGGAGCAAGAGTAGACTTGTTATATGGGTGGTGGATTAAATTCAGCAAGAGTAGAGTCTTTATTTGGATGGTGTAGTCCATTATTTGGTTGGTGAATTATAGAAGAGCAAGAGTAGATTTGTTATATGGGTGGTGGATTAAATGGAGCAAGAGTAGGACTCTTTATTTGGATGGTGTAGCCCATGAATTGGTTGGTGGAATAAATGCAGCAAGAGTAGACTTGTTATATGGGTGGTGGATTAAATGCAGCAAGAATAGACTCGTTATTTGGATGGTGTAGCCCATTATTTGGTTGGTGGAATATAGTGGAGCAAGAGTAGACTTGTTAAATGGGTGGTGGATTAAATGGAGCAAGAGTAGACTTGTTATATGGGTGGTGGATTAAATAGAGCAAGAGTAGACTTGTTAAATGGGTGGTGGATTAAATGGAGCAAGAGTAGACTTGTTATATGGGTGGTGGATTAAATGGAGCAAGAGTAGACTTGTTACATGGGTGGTGGATTCAATGGAACAAGAGTAGACTCTTTATTTGGATGGTGTAGCCCATTATTTGGATGATGGATTATAGAAGAGCAAGAGTAGATTTGTTATTTGGATGGTGGATTACAGTAGAACAAGAGTGGACTGCAGGGCCTTGGCACCCAGCAAATTTCCAACACCTTTATGGGGGGTCATCAACAGGCAGATGAGCAACCTCAAGTGATTGGGGGGGGGGGCGTTAGGAAACTTCCCAATGTTAAGACTTGCTTAACAGCACCTCGCCAATACTCTTGGAGCTGTTCAGAAGGTCTACTGTAAACACAGAAAATAGCTCCTGCAAACAGGCAAATGTTGCGATAGGAATGGAAATCTACGGGTTTGATTTAAATGCAGAATTACCTTTCTAAATCTGATATACACCCGCTAATGTATTCTGTAGTTTAACACTTTATTTGTATGCAGACGGTAAGGCCGAGCGTTACGAGGAGGAGGGAGCGAAGGTTTTGGGATAGCGGGGATGAGTGAGAATTGGAAAAGGCAGCATCTCAGATGTCATCAACCGATAGCGCGTTCTTCCACCTTAATGTATTTTTACTGCGTCTGCTCGCAGAATGACACTTAATACACTGACGGTATAAATTCCAGGTTATGGCTCGCGTGCGGTTTTTGAGCATCACAGTAATGAGTCCGTAGTGTCATATACCATACATCAACTGCAGCAACGGTCCAAAGTACATTAGGAGTTCATTTATTCATTCTCAGCCACAGCTGGTTTGCTAGAGCCACGCCGACTTTGCTGAGAAAGGGGCTGCAATTGTTTGCCGAGATGAAAATAATTTTTCTATTATTTAATGGTACATGCGTACGCTCGAGGACTTGCATTTAAAGCGGATCGTCACTCTCTCAATCAACATTGGCTATTTTTAATCCTTCTGCTGCTAGCATTAGTAAATATAGAGGAAGTACACTCACCGGCCACTTTATTAGATAGACCTGTAGAGTACAGGGAGGGTCCATATTATATACACATACACACATATACACACACCGGCTATATATTAGGTCCCCCTTGCTAGTAGCGGGTTGGACCTCCTTTTGCCCTCATTCTTGGTGGCATAAATACAACAAGGTGTTGGAAACATTCCTCAGAGATATTGCGCCATAGTGACATGATAAATCTGCAGCAACTGCGTGATTCTGTTGGCTGTACATCCATCATGAGTATCTCCCATTCTACCACATCCCAAAGGCGCTCTATTGGATGAGATGTGGTGAGTGTGGAGGCCATTGGAGTACAGTGACCTCATTGTCCAGTGGTGAGATGATTGGAGCTTTGTGACATGGTGCATTATCCTGCTGGAAGGAGCCATCAGAAGATGGGGACACTGTAGTCATAAAGGGATGGACATGGCCAGCAACAATACTCAGGTAGGCCATGGTGTTTAAACCCCATCCCCCACACCATTACACCCCCACCACCAGCCTGAACCGGTGATACAAGCCAGGATGGATCCATGCCTTCATGATGTCTTTTGCCAAATTCTGACCCCACCATCTGAATGTCGCAGCTGAAATTGAGACTCATCATACCATTGTTTTTCAAATCTTCTATTGTCTGATTTTATTTAGCCCGTGCAAATTGTAGCTGGTTTCCTGTTCTTACCTGACAGGAGTGGCACCTGGTGTGGTCTTCTGCTGCTGTAGTCCATCTGCTTCAAGGTTGGATGTGTTGTGCATTCAGAGATGGTATTCTGCATACCTTAGTTGTAACGAGTGGTTATTTGAGTTACTGTTGCTTTTCTATCATCTTGAACCTGTCTGCTCATTCTCCTCTGACCTCTAAAATCAACAAGGCATTTTCCTCTACACAACGGGACCCTGCCTTACATACTCCATCCATGCAGGCGTAGTGTGAAGAAGGAAGGGTCCTGCTGTCCTGATTACAGGGACAGACAGAGGGGACTTAGTAGTGTAGAAGGCTATACAGGGCTGTTGATGGGTTTGGCAGTTGAGAACGCTAGCCTGGTGGGACCAGAGCAACTGCCACAATGGGCAGCATTGTACAGCCCGAAGGAGACCTGACTGGCTCACAGCTCTGCCCCTTTGAACCCGAGTCCTGACATGCGGAGGATTAAAAGCCGTAAATATAAAGATACGCTATATTGTCAAAAGTATTGTGACGCCTGCCTTTACACGCACATTAACTTTAATGGCATCCCAGTCTTGGTCCGTAGGGTTCAATATTGAGTTGGCTCTGCCCTTTTTCAGCTATAACAGCTTCAACTCTTCTGGGAAGGCTGTCCACAATTTTTAGGAGTGTGTCTATGGGAACATTTGACCATTCTTCCAATAGTGCATTCGTGAGGACAGGCACAGATGTTAAACGAGAATGCCTGGCTCGCAGTCTCCGCTCTAATTCATCTCAAAGGTGTTCTATGGGGTTGAGGTGTAGGCCAGTCAAGTTCCTCCACCCCAAACTCGCTCATCCATGTCTTTATAGAACTTGCTTTGTGCACTGGTCAAAATAATTTGGTGGAGGGGGGATTATGGTGTGGGATTGTTCTTCAGGGGCTGGGCCTGAACCCTTAGTTCCAGTGAAGGGAACTCTTAAAGGCGTCAGCATACCAAGACATTTTGGACAATTTCATGCTCCCAACTTTGTGGGAACAGTTTGGGAATGGTCCCTTCTTGTTCCAACATGACTGCTCACCAGTGCACAAAGCAAGGTCCATAGAGACATGGATGAGCGAGTTTGCTGTGAAGCAACTTGACTGACCTCAACCCGATAGAACACTTTTGGGATAAATTAGAGCAGGGGCAGCGAGCCAGGCCTTCTTGTCCAACATCAGTGCCTGACCTCACAAATGTGCTTTTGGAAGAATGGTCAAACATTCCCATGGACACACTCCTAAACCTTGTGGACAGCCTTCCCAGAAGAGTTGAACCTGTTATAGCTGCAAAGAGTGGGCCAACTCAATATTGAACCCTACGGACTAAGACTGAGATGCCATAAAGTTCATGTGCGTGTAAAGGCAGGCGTCTCAATACTTTTGACAATATAGTGTACGTACCTGGGTCAGCAAGTGGTAAACATTTTAAAAGTATACACGACTGAATTATCAAATATTTTCTGAGATTTCATATTAAAAATGCCCTTGGGTGGCTAAGAAAAGCTCCTATCCACTGTCTGGATGTTGCATACACATGAGTACTCATACAAGATGCTCTAATGCCAAGATACTACAAGTCCCAGTTCTCCAGCTTCCCCCTCCCCCACAAAGCGACTGACTGCTTATATATACATCCATGAGGTTGGCGGCGGTGCGCTAAGTGCTGTGTGCCGCACGTCTCTGTGGAGACCGAAACAGGATCAGAATGTCACCGGCTGAAGATGGCTCTGAAGACAACAATGAAAAGGGATGCCTACAGGGATACTTCATGCAATGACACAAAGCCATCCTAAACAAAGTCCGGCTCTGATCAAGCGTGGCACCCACAGACGTGACCTTTCCGTGAAAGCCATTGTCCTAGGCTGAGCTCTGAAGTGTGCTTTGTGTAGACCACTTCTAGCTGGAAAGGCCAAGGTTTCTATACTCTGCATTGTATCCATTGTCTTCAGCTAAAGATAAACTGCTTTCTGCCAGGTAGAGGAGCCCCGACGCAAATTACTGACTTAAACCAGAGAAAAAAAAAATTGGAAAGCAATTCCATGGAAAGAATGACTGCAAACCTCCAAAAAAAGCTTAGAAAATACTTTAAATAAACTCTACTCAAAGAAGAACTTTAATTGCTTTAGGAAGGTCCTCTTGTTCATGGGCAAGATCTCATGAAGTGCCTCCATGTGTGATGTAGACATTCCACTACTTTGCAAGATGTGGCGCATGCGAACACACATTGTACAGTATATGCTAGAGAACTGGCGTAGACCATAGATGTGTCTGCGCAAGACACCCCACGGGGTCTCTGTAGACCTGACAGACTCATAGTGTGTCTGAATCTGGGCTGGATCTTCCATACATCGCAGAGTTGGAGAAAAGCAGTAATGTCAGGGCCCAGATCTGAACCTGCGCCATCTGTGCTGTCTGTCGGTATATCTTCATGCAGAGCCACCCGAGATGCTGGACAGCTCCCTAGACAATTCCTTGGTCAAGCTTCCCTTGAACCTTGTTTTACTTGAACCTTGAACCCTTTGCTCCTCCCACGAACGTACCTATTTAAAGTGGATGTAAACCTGATTCATAAAATCTGATCTAGGCACATATATCTGTAGTGTTTTCTTATCTCTCTCTAAAGCTCTAAGTCCCATGTCTTTCTGCCGCTCAGTTCTTCTGTTATCAGCATGATAACTTCTGACAAGTTCTCCAACAACTGAAATAAAACCAGCCTGAATTTTGTGTCGCTTTAAATAGATTAGCAGAGAGCTTGTCTATTCACAGCACAGCTCTGCACATTCCTTCCTTCACCTATGTGGAGGAGGGGGGTGTGGTGTGTGCCTTTCCTCCAATTATCTGTTACATAGTGTATGCCAAGAATCTACACCCAGTGCTGAACAGGAAGAGAAAATCTCTAACACATGTGCACTTTCTAAAGAATATAGCAAGCTGAAGACATCAGAGATATACATGTAAAACGTATGTAGGGAGATTTGTTTCATCTCTGTGTATCATCTGAGGCTGTTCACTTCAATGGGTATATGAAGCCATGCCTTTGCACTTCCTGTTTACCAGATTACTGTGCTCTTCTCAGGCCAATATCTCACTCTTGTCACTCCTGCTTTCATCTGTATCTTCGCTACCACTCACCTATGTTTGGTTTGTTCCTCAACAACAGTTCTGCTTGATCCCAACCTGCAACCACTTCATATTGACCTTTAGCTTGTTTACTGACAACGCTTCTGCTTAATCCCAACCTGCTATATCTGCTACTGGACCCCCGGCTTGCTTACCTCCTGGGAGGGCGATCCTAAGGACTGCAACCTGATAAAAACACGCAGCAAAAACCATCCCCACCACCAGGAGCTCTGGTGATAACCGGTTACTGCTGAGACCCCCTGCACCTCGGGTGAGTCCATGTCATCTGCTAGGGTGACATGCTTGTACACCTACAGTATCCTGCTGGTTGGTGGGGTTGGTGGGAGCCTAGCTACTGGTCTCTGAGCCTGACCCCAACCATGATAGGCAAAGAGGGCACTTATTCTTCAGGCAAGTCAACATTGGGCTCCATGGTCCATCCCCATCTGCTCATAGGAAGAAGAAGACATGGAGCTTACACAGGGTTGAGGACTCTCCAGCCCCATGTGACCAGGTGAGAAATGGTCCCCTCCCCCACCCACACACACTGCAAGTGTGAAATGCCTATTAAGTATAGATAGTTACAGAAGAGGTTGGATTACTTACCTCCTCCTCACTTCAGCAGGCTACCATCAATCCCTGTGACCAGTCCGCTGCAGCCTCCTCTGTAACCTGCTCCAGGCCATGGTGGTACTCTTGCCTCCACCAAGATACTGTTACATAAAGTGCCACTTATCCTCCACCTCCCCCTAGCCCCTAACTCATTTTCATTTTTTTTTCTGGGAGCAGGTACCTTTTTTTGACTGGTACCCATTCTCACTTCCCCAATCCTTGCCTAGGCAAGGGTGACATCAGTTTGGCCCTCTCTCCCCCTGCCCAGAGCCTATTGAACATATCACATGTCCCCGAAGGCTGCAGGACCAGTCCCAAGGTGCTGCGTGATCTTGTGCATGTGCAGTGGGAAGCCAGCTGTAAGACATCAGGAAGTCACAGCCAGCTCCCACATCCAAGATGGCGGCACCAGGGATCAGAAGCCTAGTGAAGATTTGGCTCCAGAAAAGACAGCATTGGACTCCATAAGTACCTGTTTCTTCAAATTCATGAGCTACAGTATTTGTATTTGATGGCACTGAGGCTTTGACCACAGACCGAAGCTTCGGGGAGAGGACAGCAGCGCCAGAGCCTGCTGGAGCAGGCAGTCAGGTAAGTAATACGGCTTCTGTCCTACCCCATAGGCTAAAAAAAGCATTTGAACTCTTGCAATGCAGGGGAGCCCCAAAGCACTTTATTATTAGATTTGTTCTTCCCCTTTAACTTATTCAACTTGCTGACTTTTGAGTCTTGTGCATACTGGCTTCAAAACTACACTGATCAGCCTTAACTTTATGACCAGCCACCTAATATTAAAGTTGGTCCCCCTTCTGTCACCAAAACAGCCCTGACCCATTGAGGCATGGACTCCACTAGACCTATGAAGGTATGCTGTGGTATCTGGCACCAAGAAATCAGTAGCAGCTCCTTTAAGTCCTGTAAGTTGGGAGGTGGGGCCTCCATAAGTTGGACCTGTTTTTCCAGCATATCCAACAGATGCTTGATTGGATTGAGATCTGGAGAATTTGGGAGGGCAAGTCAACACCTTGAACTCGCGGTGTTCCTCAAACCATTCTTGAATCATTCTTGAAGGGGTGTACTTGGTCATCAAAAATGTTTAGGTAGGTGGTACGTGTCATAGTAACATCCCCATGAATGGAAGGAGGTAAGGTTTCCCAGCAGAACATTGACCAAAGCATCTCACTGTCTCCTCCGGCTTGTCTTCTTCCCATACTGCATCCTGGTGCCATCTCATCCCCAGGTAAGTGATGCACACACACCTGGCCATCCACATGATGTGAAAGAAAAATGAGGTTCATCAGACCAGGCCACCTTCTTCCATTGCTTCGTGCTCCAGTTCTGATGCGCACCTGCCCATTTGTAGGGGCTTTTCGCTGTGGACACGGGTCAGCATGGGCACCCTGACCGGTCTGTGGCTATGCAGCCCCCATGAACTGTGATGAACATTTTTTCTGATTTCAACACATCAACTTCAGGGACAACATGTTCACTTGCTGCCTAATATATCCCACCCACTTTCAGATGCCATTGTAATGAGATAATCACTTAACCCATCATTGGTCATAACGTTATTGCTGATGCCACTGCAGCCCGTTGGCACACAATGTTACCCTGGTGGAGAATATTAGAAGGTGGGCACACCGGCGCCATGTATCCTTCAGCATCTAAGCCTGCATGTACCAGGCCTGAGAACATCACAGCTCTACTGCAGCTGAAGCCGTATATTCCTTGATGATAAATTATTCAAGACGCGCCAGCAATAAATACGTCAATTATTTTGTCTTTACATGTGCTACGTTCACCAAGTCATTAAAAATGTACACCAGTATGACTCCCATTGATCCTGGAAGGCTCCCTCTAGCAACTAATTTCAGAAGACCACTAAATTGTCGTCTCTCCTAAACGCCTCTCCTCTCCTTTGGCATCGGTCATTCTTCTCTATAATAGGTGTGTCTGTGCCTTCTATTGCTACCGCCGACAGTTTTCCAGCAAGAGAGCGGTTAAACCCTTATCCAAAGGGACAGCCCATCAAAACCAATTTCTCTGAATAATTAAAAAGCGGCCAGGCCTCTCCTGCAAACAAGTTTGTGGAGTCGCTGAAAATGCCAGGAGCGCAGTCTGCGTTTCCAAAGCGAGTGATTAATTCGCTGGCCTTTTTTCATATCAGTCAATATGGGGATGTGGCGTAGTGGGAGGCCCTCAATCACGGTGATTACTGCTTGATTATCAGCAGTACATCACTGTCAAGCCGCGTTGGGGGTTCTGCGGCTGGCACCGAGCTTGTTTGGAATAAATGCCGGCTGGGAGAGGCAGAAGGAGCTCTACACCGCAGGCCAAAGACGTGAGTTCAGCTGTTCATACCGGTTGTGGTACAGCGCCAAGCGCCCGGCTTTGGCACAGGAAGCCTTTCATTAGCCGAGGAGGACTTCTCATTTGTACCGAGGCTGTTTATATAGATCAGCGTATCATTTTCTAATATTTTAAGGGCCCTTTCACTGTAGTGCCCTTTTGCCATGCTGGAGAACAGCTTTCCAATGCAACAAAACCACATCAAAATTATTCCCCTTAAAATCCTATGTGCCAAAAATGTACGAAAAACACACCAAGAGTGAATTTTTTAGGGGTGACATGACAATTTGTTTTAAAAAGATGCTGGTTGTTAAGGAGCCAGAACCTGCTTGTGTCTCGCTGGCGTCCTTAACAACCAGTGAATAGAGGAGCCGGCACCCGCTGGCTTCCTTAACAAGCAGTGAATAGAGGAGCCGGCACCCGCTGGCGTCCTTAACAAGCAGTGAATAGAGGAGCCGGCACCGGCTGGAGTCACTAACAACCAGTGAATAGAGGAGCCGGCACCTGCTGGCGTCCTTAACAACCAGTAAATAGAGGAGCCCGGCACCCGCTGGCGTCCTTAACAAGCAGTGAATAGAGGATCCGGCACCTGCTGGCGTCCTTAACAACCAGTGAATAGAGGAGCCGGAACCCGCTGGCGTCCTTAACAAGCAGTGAATAGAGGAGCCGGAACCCGCTGGCGTCCTTAACAAGCAGTGAATAGAGGAGCCGGCACCTGCTGGAGTCCTTAACAGCCAGTGAATAGAGGAGCCGGCACCTGCTGGCGTCCTTAAAGTGGTTGTAAACCCTTACAAACCACTTTTTACTACAGGTAAGCCTATAATAAGGCTTACCTGTGCTCAGCCTCCCCTCATCAGCGAGCGGCGTCGCCACCCCCCCACCCCCCCCATTTTACAGTAGCAAAATGGACGTGCGGGCTCCTCACAGGGACAGAACGGGTGACGGGCACCCTCACAGTGGCAAAACAGGCAGGCGGGCCCCCCTCACAGTAGCGGAACTCCAAGGCCCAGTCGAAAGTATGACTGCTGCAACCCTGGTAGTTCTGCCACGCCCCACCCCCTGTCATCCTCCTCTTCATCACACCTGGCACCCCACTGCAACCTTGCTAACACCTTCCCCCCCATCATCCTCATGTTCATGTTCATCCCACCTGGCATCCCACTGCAATCTTGCTAACACCCCACCCCCTGTCATCTACATCATCATCACATCTTGGAACCTAACTGATATCTTGATAACACCTACCCCCTGTCATCCTCATCTTCATCACACCTGGCAACCCACTGCAACATTGCTAACACACTACCCCCTGTTATTCTCATGTTCATCAAACCTGGCACAACACTGCCACCTTACTAACACACTACCCCATCATCCTCATCCTCCTACCACCTGGCACCCCACTGCAACCTTCCTAACACACTACCCTGTCATCCTCATCTTCATCGCACCTGGCACCCCACTGCCACCTTGCTAACACCCCACCCCCCCGTCACCCTCATCCTTATGACACCTGGCACTCCACTGCCACCTTGCTAATACACTACCCCGTCATCCTCATCCCCTGTATAACCCACTGCCAGCTTCCAAACACCTGCATTGAAAAAGCAGCTTATTCCAATGTTGAGGACAAGGGTCTCTTCCCCACAGATGTGTGGTGGTTGGTAACGTGGTCTGTGGACGGGAACTTATTGAAATATGGAACACTATGTTAATAAAGATGTCAACCCAGGTGAATGAATAAAGTGTTACTAAACCCACAACAATAAAATCAGAAGCCTGATAGGTTAATCGTGGGAGAAAAGAAAACTCCTCCTACAAGCTATGAGCACACACTAATACAAGTCACAAGATAGATCTAACTGCTATATACTGCTGATGAAAAAAGGTATTTAGCAGTTTATATTTACTAAAACTCTTGCATTTCCATGTTCTGTGAACTGTGGGAGACCAGATATATTGGATGCAGGATCTGAGTTTAGTAATGCTTTAACATCCAATGAATAGAGGAGCCCGGCACCCGCTAGCATCCTTAATAACCAGTAAGTAGAGCAGCCGGCATACGCTGGCGTCCTTAACAACCAGTGAATAGAGGATCCGGAACCCGCTAGCATCTTTAACTACCAGTGAATAGATAATCCGGCACCCACTAGCATCTTTAACTACTAGTGAATAGAGGATCCGGCACCCGCTAGCATCCTTAACAACCAGTGAATAGAGGATCCGGCACCCGCTAGCATCCTTAACTACCAGTGAATAGAGGATCCGGCACCCGCAAGCATCCTTAACAACCAGTGAATAGAGGATCCGGCACCCGCTAGCATCCTTAACTACCAGTGAATAGAGGATCCGGCACCCGCTAGCATCCTTAACAACCTGTGAATTGAGGATCCGGCACCCGCAAGCATCCTTAACAACCAGTGAATAGAGGATCCGGCACCCGCTAGCATCCTTAACTACCAGTGAATAGAGGATCCGGCACCCGCTAGCATCCTTAACAACCTGTGAATTGAGGATCCGGCACCCACTAGCATCCTTAACAACCAGTGAATAGAGGATCCGGCACCCGCTAGCATCCTTAACTACCAGTGAATAGAGGATCCGGCACCCGCTAGCATCCTTAACAACCTGTGAATTGAGGATCCGGCACCCGCAAGCATCCTTAACAACCAGTGAATAGAGGATCCGGCACCCGCTAGCATCCTTAACAACCAGTGAATAGAGGATCCGGCACCCGCTAGCATCCTTAACAACCTGTGAATTGAGGATCCGGCACCCACTAGCATCCTTAACAACCAGTGAATAGAGGATCCGGCACCCGCTAGCATCCTTAACTACCGGTGAATAGAGGATCCGGCACCCGCTAGCATCCTTAACAACCAGTGAATAGAGGATCCGGCACCCGCTAGCATCCTTAACTACCAGTGAATAGAGGATCCGGCACCCGCTAGCATCCTTAACAACCAGTGAATAGAGGATCCAGCACCCGCTAGCATGCTTAACCAGTGGATAGAGCAGCCACCACCCGCTAGCATCCTTAATAACCAGTAAGTAGAGCAGCCGGCATACGCTGGCGTCCTTAACCAGTGAATAGAGGATCCGGCACCCGCTAGCATCCTTAACAACCAGTGAATAGAGGATCCTGCACCCGCTAGCATCCTTAACTACCAGTGAATAGAGGATCCGGCACCCGCTAGCATCCTTAACAACCAGTGAATAAAGGATCCAGCACCCGCTAGCATCCTTAATAACCAGAAAGTAGAGCAGCTGGCATACGCTGGCGTCCTTAACCAGTGAATAGAGGAGCCGGCACTCGCTAGCATCCTTAATAACCAGTAAATAGAGCAGCGGGTACACGCTGGCGTCCTTAACAACCAGTAAATAGAGGAGCCGGCACCCGCTAGCATCCTTAATAACCAGTGAATAGAGGAGCCAGCACCTGCTTGTGTCCTTAATAACCAGTGAATAGAGGATCCGGCACCCACTAACATCCTTAACTACCAGTGAATAGAGGATCCGACACCCGCTAGCACCCTTAGCTACCAGTGAATAGAGGATCTGGCACCCGCTAGCATCCCTAACTACCAGTGAATAGAGGATCCGGCACCCGCTAGCATCCTTAACAACCAGTGAATAGAGGATCCGGCACCCGCTAGCATCCTTAACCAGTGGATAGAGCAGCTGGCACCCGCTAGTGTCCTTAGCAACCAGTGAATAGCAGAGCCGGGACCCGCTAGTGTCCTTACCAACTAGTGAACAGTGGAGCCGGAACCCACTAGCATCCTTAACAACCAGTGAAAAGCAGGGAATAGCTGGCTGTTAAGGAGCCAGCACCTGCTGGGGTCCCTAATAACCAGCGAATCGCTGGTTGTTATGGATGCCGGCAGGTGCTGGCTCCACTATCCACTGGCGAAGAACTCTAGCAGGTTCCGACCCCGCTATTCATTGGTTGGTAAGGACACCACGAGTGCCGGCTCAGCTATTCACTGGTTGTTAAGGACGCCAGCAGGTGCCAGCTCCACTATTTACTGGTTGAAATCTGCCGCCTCATCACCTGTTTTAAGCCCGTAAATGCCATAGCACTGTTTTGCCACTGCGTGTGGTTGTATTGCGTCCCTATTCACTTGAATAGGGATGCAATACACTTTCGTACCATGCGTTTCTGTGCATTTGTGACCTGCGTTTGGGGTGTTGTTAACTCATTAGCTTAATATTGACATTTACTGCAGATCACAACAGTAGTGCGTTTTTGAATGCAGTGCAGGGGAAACGGGTTTACTACACTGCGCTCTGGTGTGAACTGGCCCTTCGTGTCACTTTAAAGGATAACTATAGAAAAGTGCATTTGTCCTTTTAGTTTGTTATACTTCCTGACAGTGAAAAATTAAAAAAGATCCAGAAGCTCATTAACATTTACACAAGATGTGCGCACAATGAGCAGAAACAAGGGATGATTAGTTCAAACACCGAGTCGCGGCGGCTCCGGACGGCGAACCTTATCTGATAGAGAGGCGCGCCGCACAAGTAGCAGGAGGAACGCGCTGCGTACTGCGCTATTAACGGTTTATTTCTGACAGATCTTTATAAACAACTTCAGACAAAGTGTTTTTTTGGAAAATCACAGAATTCTATTTTTGTTAAACACGGAGAAGTTTTTCCATTCTAAGTATACGCAAAAATGCTAAACGGCTCCCTTCTGGGTTATATTTTTGGTCTGACGAATTAGAAAGTATTAAATATAGAATAATAATAATATATATTCACCAGCCATTTTATTAGGTTGGTTGGTAAGGCAAACTGCTAATCAGCTAATCACATAGCAGCATCTCAATGCATTTAGGCATCTAAACATGGTGAAGACGACTTGCTGAAGTTTAAACCGAGCGTCAGAATGGGGAACAAAGGGGATTTAAGTGACTTTGAACGTGGCATGGTTGTTGGTGGCAGACGGGCTGATCTGAGTATTTCTGGGATTTTCACACACAACCATCGCTCAGGGTTTACAGAGAATGGTGGGGAAAAGAGAAAATATCCAGTGAGCGGCAGCTGTGTGGAGGAAAATGCCTTGTTGAGGTCAGAGGAGAATGGGCAGACGATAGATGATAGAAAGACAACAGTAACTCAAATAACCACTCGTTACATCCAAGATATGCAGAATACCATCTCTGAACGCACAGCACATCCGACCTTGAAGAAGATGGGCTACAGCAGCAGAAGACCACACCGGGTGCCACTCCTGTCAGCTAAGAACAGGAAACTGAGGCTACAATTTGCACAGGATCACCAAATTTGGACAATAGAAGATCGAAAAAACGTTGCCTGGTGTGATGAGTCTGGATTTCAGCTGCGACATTCAGATGGTGGGGTCAGAATTTGGCGCATGGATCCATCCTGCCTTGTATCCCCGGTTCAGGCTGGAGGTGGTGATGATTAATGGGGGGGGGGGGATATTTTCTTGGCACACTTTGGGCCCCTTAGTACCAATTGATCATGGTTTATACACCACGTCCTACCTGAGTATTGTTGCTGACCATATCCATCCCTTTATGGCTACAGTGTCCCCATCTTCTGATGGCTCCTTCCAGCAGGATAATGCACCATGTCACAAATCTCCAATCATCTCACCACTGGACAATGAGGTCCCTGTCCTCCAATGGCCTCCACACTCACCACATCTCATCCAATAGAGAGCCTTTGGGATGTGGTGGAAGAGGAGATTGGCACCATGGATGTGCAGCCAACACATCTGTAGCAACTGCGCAATGCTATCATGTCACTATGGAGCAAAATCTCTGAGGAACGTTTCCAACACCTTGTTGTATCTATGCCACCAAGAATGAATAATTGTATTATAATAATAATATAAATAATAGCCACTTAAAGGAATGCTCCACCTTTATCTACTGATTTCTAGAACGCCAGGCATTTAATGTCAGTCTGTTTCTGGCAGTTTGGAAATGCCTGCTGTGTGTTTCCATTAGAGCAGGGATTAGGCAACCTGGGGCCCTCCAGCTGTTGTGGAACTACATTTCCCATGAGGCATTGCAAGGCTGGCCGTTACAATTACTCCCAGAGGCATGATGGGACTTTTAGTTCTGCAACAGCTGGAGGACCCCAGGTTGCCTTCCCCTGCATTAGAGGGCTGGCAGACTTCCAAGATTAATTAAAAAAAAAAAAAAGGATTAAAAAACGAAAAACAAAGAAAGAAAAACAAAATTTTCTCTGCTGTAAACTTTGAAATTGAAATTGCATCCCTGGAATGGCTGCTCCACAATGCTTCTTGATACGGAGATGAGTGAGGCCTTGTTTTAGAGCCCTTGTCCCCATGTTGATGAGAACAAGAGCCTCTTCTCCACAACCCTGAACCGGTGTGGTTGTGGGGGTCTGTGGGTAGGGGGCTTATCAGAATCTTAAAACACCCAAACCCCAACCCACCATGTGAATGAGACCGCAGGTGGGCGAAATCAGTGCTTATGGGGGAATCCCTTTGCAGTGCCATTGTGTTTTGCAAGTGGGGAGCAATCCTGGCTGCCATAACAAGATTACTGCTAGCACAGATATAGCCGCCGGCAGTAATCGCAAGTGAAATATACGACAGGCTGGTTGTACCCAAGTCGATTCATCGATCGGCTTAGGTAAACCAGCCTGTCATAGCCGCCGGCAGTAATCGCAAATGTAAATTATATGACAGGTTGGTTGTACCCAAGTGGATTCATCGATCGACTTGGGTAAACCAGCCTGTCGTATTTGTTACTTGCGATTACGGCGGCTATGACAGGCTGGGTTAACCAAGTCGATCGATGAATCCACTTGGGTACAACCAGCCTGCCCACAGATGGATCGCACCTTACACCAGTCCCCCCGCCGAATCAGCCAAGTTTTTGATCCATCTATGGCCAGCTTTAGTCGTAGAGGTACGGCTACAACTAAGTCCATGAGCGGGTGCGAACGGCGTTAAGGGGCGTGGCTTGGAAGAAGACAAAAGCTGTCTTTCCGATATAAAATATATAAAAATAAACTAAAGTTAAAAAAACGATCAACAACAAAAATAGAGTCAAAACCATAATATCTAAAAAGAAAAAAAAAAAAAAAAAAAAAGTCAAACCGTGTGATCGTCATTTATAACGTCTTACCGACCGGCAGACTCCTACAATAATACTTTTCTTTGAAGCGCAGTTGTCCAAACTTAGATAACCACTGACCGATTTAGGATTTTATTTTGCTCATGGTAATAACATGTGACCATCAGACAGACCCCTGAGACATGTACGCTTGAAGAAGCCAATGTCCGATTTCCTACCCCTCCCCCACCGCGCATTTTCATTTTGGAATCATCCTGTTCCAGTAGCAGCGTGGAGGCCAGGCAGGGTAATTTTCGGAAGAACAACGATGTGATATTGACCAGCAATGTCTCCGGGAGATGAAAAAAAAAGCAACAGTTTTTATTACATTACATGTTCTTAGCGGCATGACCGAAAATATTAAACCCGCCACGCTGTTTATACAACTCGCTCACAGCAAACAGGCCGCCGCTATAAAAAAAAACAAACCCATTATGATCTATGGCACCGGTGTCCCTGCGTGACTCATCTCCGCGCTGTGTGGGTGAGGAAAGGCGATAAATTCCATCGCAGGGACCTTGAATGGTTCCCGCGTGGAGCGATTCCAGACTGCAACAATCCCAGAATCCTTCACTGCCGGGCCAAACTGTCAGCTCATACACGATGCTGTACACTGAATTCCAAGGGGATATAATAGACAAGGATGCACACCATTGAGGCCTCTTTCACATGGATGGCAAAAAACAAGCGCCCACCGACTGCCCACCTAAAACATAACGAGCACCCAGAGGGGACAGTACATATGCTGCCGCCAGGGCAGAGAGTGGTAGAAACTGCGCCAGGTGTGAAGGAGGAATATGAGATTTTTCTTTTTTTTTTTGAATGCAAGCAGCCTATGTACCTGATTTTGTTATGAGAGCAAAGTATCAGTCTCATGAGATCTCTATACAGCAGAGCTCAGACAGGCAATGGGAAAAGCAGCACAAGGATGTAGCTATTTGCTCACGTGATAACAAGAAACTAGGGATGAGCTTTATGTTGGGGTTGAACATGAGTTCGACTCGAACATTGGCTTTTCGCCCGTTCGCCGTAGCGTTTACGTAACCGGGTAACCCCGCCCCCCTCTGACACCACGGGGAGAAGCCATAGGGAAGTCCCCGTGCGTCAGAGGGAGGCGGGGTCACCGGGTGGTCCCACCCTCAATTATATAAGAGCTGTCGCAAGAACAGGAGTGTCACTCAGCCGGAGCCCCCCATTGAGGCGGATCGTCCGGAGGACGAAGCGGGGGAGAAGTACGGAGGAAGAAGCAGAGGACCGGAGGAGGAAGCAGAGGACCGGGAGGAAGAAGCAGAGGAAGATAGAGGGAGAAGCGGGGGAAGAACAAGATGGAGGAAGAAGAAGAAAAAAAAGAAAGAAGAATTATTAATAAAGGAATTGTCAAAAACCGGCTATTGTCTTTTTAAAAACATTTTCACACACAATTCACACAGGGGGGGGCTGGGATCTGAGGGTCCCCTTGGTAAAGGGGGCTTCCAGATTCCGATAAGCCCCCCACAACCACCGGGCAAGGGTTGGGGGGATGAGGACTCCCCATGTTGAGGGCATGTGGCCTGGTATGGTTCAGGGGATAAAGAAATTGTCAAAAACCGGCTATTGTCTTTTTTAAAACATTTTCACACACAATTCACACGGGGGGGGCCGGGATCTGAGGGTCCCCTTGGTAAAGGGGGCTTCCAGATTCCGATAAGCCCCCCGCCCGCAGACCCCCACAACCACTGGGCAAGGGTTGTGGGGATGAGGACTCCCCATGTTGAGGGCATGTGGCCTGGTATGGTTCAGGGGGGGAGCTCTCTCGCCCCCCCCCCTCTTTTCCTGCAGCCTTCCACGTTGCATGCTCGTATAAGGGTCTGGCATGGGTTTTTGGGGGGACCCTCACGCCATTTTTTTTTTTAATTTTGTTGCGGGGTTCCCCTTAAAATCCATACCAGACCTGAAGGGTCTGGTATGGATTTTGAGGGGGACCCCCCTGCCATTTTTTTTTAATTGTGGCGAGAGGTTCCCTTTAATATCCATACCAGACCTGAAGGGTCTAGTATGGATTTTGAGGGGGACCCCCACGCCATTTTTTAAAAAAAATTTGGCGTGGGGTTCCCCTTAATATCCATACCAGACCTGAAGGGCCTGGTATGGAATTTGGGGGGACCCCTACGCCATTTTTTTTTTTTTAATTTGGTTCGGGGTTTCCCCTTAATATTCATACCAGACCCAAAAGGCCTGGTAATGGACTGTGGGGGAATCCCATGCCGTTTCTTTCAATGACTTATGTGCCTTGCCGGAACCGACAATTCATTATAGCTGCGAGAAGTTTGAAATTATTTTTTTTCCTTTAGTAATGTAATTTTGCTCTCGGACTGTTCTAAGCACGGGAAACATGCGTCCCTTTACAGGCATACTATAGACAACCCCCAGGTACGAAATTTAAAGGAATATTTCACTTTTATTGTTTCACTTTAAGCATTATTAAAATCACTGCTCCCGAAAAAAATGGCCGTTTTTTAAAAAAAAAATTGCATTGATCCATGTCCCCTGGGGCAGGACCCAGGTCCCCAAACCCTTTTTATGACAATAACTTGCATATAAGCCTTTAAAATGAGCACTTTTGATTATTCGCCCCATAGACTTTAACAGTGTTCGCGTGTTCGAACAAATTTTTTGCCTGTTCGCATGTTCTGCTGCGAACCGAACCGGGGGGGGTGTTCGGCTCATCCCTACAAGAAACATGCTAATGGGAGGGAAGAGCAGAGTGACAGAGACATGAGTCAACAGTCTGCTGGTTGGTGGAGGGACAAGACCTGCAGGTTCTACTTAAAACGGAACTAAACTGCACCTGAGCGCCACAAACCAAAAATGCTATGAAATTAATTTTTAAAAGAAAGTATGGCTTTTTTTAAAATCATACTTACCTAGATGAATGCTGCATCTGTCTCCCACCGGCTCTAAGACTGAGAACTGTGTGATCAAACATCGCCGATCGCTCGGTTCCCAGAGAGTGACTGTCAGTCATCGCTCTCTGCTCTGCGCCCCCCCCCCCCCCTCACAGGAGCGCTGGGCTGTGGAGAGAGCAGGAGGGGCTGGCTCAGCCCCTTACTGTTGGACTTGTTATGATGGACATAATTTGATTGATAATATTACTGCTGGACTTGGTACTATGCACATATTTTTTATTTTTTTAATATATTTTTTTGATATATGATTGGTGCAATTTTGAACCCGCAGTCATCACTATTGATGAGTTGATACACTAATGATTTATACTACTTTTCACATTAATTTGTATGGTTAACTGTAGTACCGTTAACGGATGTGACCAGCCACTATAAATATTATCACGTATATAGCACTTACTGGGTTGATTGAATATAGTCATGTAATATAGGGGGCCAAAATCAAGTTCTTAACCATTTCATGATGTGAGTGCATTTTTATATCTTTTACACACATTTTTTTTTTTTTTCAATCATTTCTTTTTTATTGCACACATGTCAATAAAATTATAACAATACAAGGCAAGAGCCAGGTCAACCCACACAGGGGCTATGTCTGGCAAAAAAGGAGGAGCATAGTTTCAATCATTCACATTATATTGTACAGCAAAACATAGTATAAAGTGTGTGGTTTAAGTAGTCCTATTCTCGTGTTCCCGCCCTTCCTCCATGCAAAATAATATCTCTATTGCTAGTTCATTCCTCCCTTTCCCTTCACTTTGTTCCAACCCTCCCCTCCACCCCTCCCCACCCCACCTCCCCTCCGTCACAGCAGACCTTTCATATTGCCTTTGATGGTTCTTGCACCACCTGTACAACTACCGCAGGTTTCCCTCCTATCCAATGTTCTTATTTATCTGATTTTGTTGTCATTAATTTTACAAGCCAACTTCCTATTCCTCCTTCTTCTCCCCCCCCTGTGTACTTACTCTCGCTTTCCTTCCCCTCGGGTATCACAATCTCGTTCTTCCTCTCTACGTCACCCCCTCCTGATCACTACATCTGAAGCCTTTCTACTATCAATTGATGTGGGGCCAGGTCCGCATCCCCCAGCCATGGGTGCCATATCTTGTTAAATTTACTCCGATCGCTTCTACGGGCGTACGCCAGTCGTTCTCTAGGGAGAAACGAGTTAACGTAGGCAATCCATTGCTTAACTGTAGGTACAGTTGGAGCCATCCAGTACTTTGCAATAAGTTTCCTGGCGAGATACATCAGTCTAGATAACATGAAGTACTTTCCTCCCGGGTACATCTTTCCACTTATAGCTCCGAGCAGGTATACGGTCGGATTAAGGGGGATGTGAACCCGCGCCACCCTGGAAATATGTTGGGAAACCTCATCCCAGTACCTATGCAGCTTTGGGCACCTCCAAATTAAATGAATAAAGTCCCCTCTGTGTACCTTACACTTGGGGCACAGTGGGGAGTCTCCTCTACCCCATTTATAAAGCTGTACTGATGTCCTATAGGCCCTATGAAGAATAAATAATTGTGATAGTCTTTGGGTTGCGGAGAGTGACACCACTGGAATAGCCTCGAGCGCCATTTCCCATTGTTTTTCATCTATTTCTCCTATGTCCTCTACCCATTTATTTCGGCACTTTAACAGTGTATGAACCTGGGTTGACTTCAGCAACTCCTTATATATTTTGGATATTAACCCTTTCCTTGTATCTGCCAAAAAGATCTCATTCAAAAGTGAAGCTGCCGGTGTTGTCTGGGAGAGCGTTATTTGTTGTGCCTGTATCGCATGGCGCAATTGGAGGTACTGGAAAAAGCCCCTCGGGTTCAAATGGAATTCCCTACATAATTGTTCGTATGTCTTCAACACCTCTCCCTCATATAGTTGTGGGAAGAACTGAATCCCCTTTTCTTGCCATTGTGTGAACCCCTGTAGTCCCTGGATCTCAGAGTATCTACTATTATGCCAGATCGGCGTAAATGAAAGCACGCCTGTTATCTTTAAGATTTTCCGAACCTCACCCCATACTTTTTTAAAAAGCGTACTTATTGGGTCTACCCCCTTCATGCTTGGCAAGTCCATTTCCAGGTGAGAGGCCGCTTCTAGTGTGGGTTCCATCATGGTCACCAATTGGTATGTAGGGTCCTCATTTCCCTTTCGACCCCATCCTGCCATTTGTTGAAATTGTGATGCCAAGAAATATAGCCTAGAATTGGGTATTGCAAGCCCTCCTCTATCCTTTTCGTATTGCAATGTTTCTAGGCTAATTCTAGGTGTCTTTTTTTTCCATATCAATTCCCTCATTAGTGTGTCAATTTGCTTAAACCATTTTTTTGGTATCCATGTCGGAGAGTTGTGGAAAACGTATAATTGTTGGGGTGCCCATACCATTTTTATTAGGTTTGCTCGTCCTATAACTGATAGGGGGAGCCTACACCAGCTGTTGCTTTTTTGTTTCTGCCTAGAGAGCAGTGGTTCCAGGTTCAGCCGGAGGTACTCAGCCGGGTTTGGGGACACTATCACTCCCAGGTACTTAAAACTGTCAACTATTGTTATTTGTTCCGTTCCCACTGGTAGTCGGTCCCTCTGCTGGTCTATGGGCATTAGCGTTGATTTTGACCAGTTAATGACAAAGCCTGAGAAGGTGCCATATTCTCTCACTATCTCCATTACTGCCCGCAAGGATGAGGTCATGTCGCCCAGATATATAAGTGCATCGTCTGCATATAAAGATATTTTTTCTTCTCTCTGATGTCTACGGAACCCCACCACCTCCTTTGAATTCCGGATCTTTATAGCTAGAGGCTCTATTGCCAGGGCAAACAGTAATGGAGACAATGGGCAACCCTGTCTCGTCCCCCTATGCAATTCAAATGGAGGCGAAAGGTCACCATTAATACGTATTCTGGCTCTAGGTTTAAAATAGAGTATCTCTACCCAAGCTACAAACCTACTTCCCAACCCGAATCTTTTCAGTGTTTCCATGAGGTAGGGCCATTCCACACTGTCGAACGCTTTTGAGGCGTCGAGAGATAGAATGGCCCTACTCCCCGGATTATCCACTGGCATCTGAAGGTTCATGTAGAGCCTCCTTATATTATCTGATGTAGATCGGGTAGGTATAAAGCCAGACTGATCACGATGGACCAACCTGCTAATCACTCGAGATAGCCTATTGGCCAGGACACTTGCGAACAATTTAACATCCGCGTTTAATAGCGAGATTGGACGATATGAGTCTAATAAAAGATTATCTTTCCCAGGCTTTAAAATTACTGTTATTATTGCCTCACGCATACTATCCGGTAGATAACCCAGTTCCTCAGCCTCCCTTATAGCCTGCAGTAGTGATGGTAAGAGGTCCTCTCTATAGTGGGAGTATACCTCTGCCGGAATCCCGTCTGGGCCTGGTGATTTATGGCGACCTGTCCCCTCCAGTGCTTCTCTTAATTCCACTAATGTGATTGGGCAGTTCAACAGTTCCCTGTCCGCCTCCGACAATTGCGGGAGCGGACAGGACTGCAAAAACTGCAACAGCTCAAGCGGGTTGTATCTAGTTTTGCTAGAATACAAGTCCCCGTAGAACTGCTGGAAGCTGCTCAAGATGTCTGGACTACGGGTCTGCCTCTCCCCGGATTTAGCCCTCACAGCCAGGATAGTAGTGGGATCTCTTTGCTCTCTGGCTATAAGGGCTAGAAGGCGGCCAGTATTTTCCCCCTCTTCAAAATAACTCTGTTGTTGAAAGTATCTTCTCTTCTCTGCTGCTGATAACCAAACCGAGCTATATATCGCTTGTACCTCTCTCCAGGATTCTTGATTAGATTTTGATGGGTCTCTTATCAAAACCTGTTCCCTTTCTATCAGTTCTTCCCGTACCTTGTTTTCCCATTCCCTGGAGCGTGTTTTAATTCCCGCAATTTCTTTAATAAGACATCCCCTCAAGAATGCCTTAAGTGTATCCCATATTACCATGGCGCTAGCAGACCCCCTATTAAATTGCAGGAACTCCCGTAGCGCCTCTCTTATATTATCTATTTGGGGAAACAGAGACAGCCAGTAGGGGTTCACCTTCCATAGTTGTCGCCCCAGCTTTCCAGTGGTGCCTAACCGCACCCAGAATGGGGAGTGGTCAGATAATAGGCGTGGCTCATACGCCGAGTCCTCCACTAACTGCAGGAGTGCCTCATTTCCTAGACCCAGGTCGATACGGGAGAGGACCTCATGTGTTGCAGAATAACATGAATAACATCTGTCCTCTTTGTGTCTCTCTCTCCATACATCCCGGAGTCCTATTTCCATAAGCAGGGCTGCAAAAGCAGTCCTGCCAGTTGTCTGTTTCATAGTTCTAGATGTCAGAGACATTCTATCCTGGGAGTTGTCTAAGATATTATTGTAGTCACCCAATGCTAGTACCGGGACATCCGGATATGAGGCTATAAATTGTGATAGACACCCGAGTGAAGCTGGTGAGAATGGTGGTGGAATGTATATTGATGCAATTATGCACGTTAAACCGTTAATTTTACATAGCAAGAAGACAAATTTTCCCTCCCTGTCCACCCTCTGTTCCATGCACTCAAAGGAGACACCCGAGGAGATCACTATACTGACTCCTCTTGAATGTGAAGTGTGCATGGAGTGAAACTGAGTCGGGTATCTCCTTGAGCGCAGCAGGTGGACAGAGTTGGAACACAAGTGTGTTTCCTGTAAACAGATTATCTGAGGTTTCATTATATCAAAATATCTAAACATTGCCCTTCTCTTGTCGCTATCCCCCAGCCCTCTCACATTCCATGTCATCAAGAGTAGGTCTTTCCTTTTCCCAATTTCTTTACTCATATAGGGGATCATACCAATTCAAATAACTATATAGCAAAAGACAACAACGTGAGCAGGGAATAAGAATACAATTGTCCCTCAGAATTTTACCTGCCCCTTGTGTCCCCTCAGTGAGTAATACATAACAGTCAGCATTCCTCCTAATCCCCTTACCATCCTTGGTGGAGCGTAGGAGGGATTTGTATATGGTTTTATGTTTGTGGTGTTTTTCATTAATTATTTGAGTTGTGACTTTTCCACCCACCCCTCCCCATCCTCCCCCGCCCCCCACCCCGCTCCACCCCCCCTCCCAGTTCTTTCCCTCCTGTCTCCCCCACCCCCTCTCCCACCCACCTCCTTCCTTCCCTCCCCGCCCAGCTGGGCCTACCCTAGGGGCTGTGTTCCGAGCCTCCCACTTACTCTCATTCCCCATACTACACTGGCATACCTTGCCAGTGCCACACATTTACAATACCCCTTTAACCCAGGGGTCCCTATCCCACCCCCTCCCCCCCTCCCTGACCATATTAGTGTTATTCAAGTGTTCTAAATAATTATACTTGTGGAACAAATTGTTTATCGTGGCAGCTCAAAGTATTCTAAAAAGTGAATGTCCAACTAGTGCTAAATTATAATCCTATTCCTTCAACCTTATTAGTGCTGTTCATGTGTTTTTAATTTTTTATGTTCGGATAAGAGATAATCTGTCGTGTCAATCCAGTGAATTAAGTAAGTGTATATTAACCTTTACTACTTTATGGTCTATCCCTATACTTCTTTCTCAACTTCTACCTGCAACACATCGCCTACTTAGTTCTTTAGTGTATTACTCATTGTATCACCCTACCCTCTTCTCTCCCCCCTCCCTAATACCACATAAGGACGGGGAAAAAAAAAAAAAAAAAAAAAAAAAAAAAAAAAGGGTCTATAATCTAATCAGTCTCTAATCTCTCCTCTCCTTCATTCCGTGTTGTTCTCTCTGCATTCTCCAGCCAGTCTTCCACTTTGCGGGGAGAATCAAAGAAGAATGTCCCATTCCTGGTGGTTATTCTCATGCGGGCGGGGTACAGTAGTGCATAATCCATCTTTTTTTGCTGAAGCACACGTTTAATTGGCATATATGCCGCCCTGAGCTTTTGCAGGTCTGGGGAGAAGTCTTGATATAGTGAAATTCGCGCTCCCCTATACAAGATTTCTCTCATTTCTCTCGCTTTCCGAAGCAAAGACACCTTATCTCTAAAGTTGAACATTTTCATAATTATAGGTCTTGGGTACTCCTTGCCCTGCCGAGATTTGGAGGGGATTCGATGGGCGCGTTCGATGCCAAAAAAAGGAGAAAAGGATGCAGCCCCAAATGTCTCCTTGATCCATCCTTCCAAAAATTCAATAGGGTCAGGTCCCTCGCTCCGTTCCGGCATGCCTATTACTCTTATGTTGTTTCTTCGATTTCTATTTTCTAGTTCATCTATTTTGGCGGATTGATTTTCTATGCGTTTTTTCATGTCAGTCATATCTTGTCTGAGCGGAGATAGTATATCTTCCACCAGGCTTAATCTGTCCTCTAGGGCTGTTGTTCTTCCCTCCGTTTCTTTCAAACTACTACCCAGCACAATCAGTTCATCTCTTATGCTTTTTAGCTGAGCACCCAAACCAAAAATTGATTCCTTACATGCTGTAATCGCATACATGAGGTCCCTCATTGTTGGCTCTTCCGCTCCTCCACTTTGGCCACTCTCCATCCCGGGCTCAGTTGTATTGGGTAGCCTTTTAGGATCTGTGTCACCGCTTATAGGGGGAGATTTTCCTATTCCACGACTTATTGAGGGCACTGCAAGTGGGCTTGTTGCGGCCAATATTGGCCCGCTGCTTTGGCTGTGACTTTTCCTACTCGCCTGGGTACTCGCTTGGGTTAGCTGTTGGGATTTTACTGGTGATAGGGATGTCCTGGAAAAACGCTCTAATTTTGTTGCTGCCGCTACTGCAGCTGCTGCTGCGACTTTCGCTTGGTTTGTCTGGTTTCTAGCCGAGCGTGTAACCTGACCTCCTGCTTGATGCGGCTGATTTTGTAACTGGTGCTGGTTTAATTTTTCCTCTGCTGCCCGCTTCCCAGCCATGCTATTATGCCATGAGGGGGTAGGAAAAAAAAAAAAAAAAAAAAAAAAAAAAAAAAAAAAAAAAAAAAAAAAAAAAAAAAAGGGGGAGGAGGGGGGGGGGGTAGGAGAGGAGAAAAAAAAAGGAGAAAAGGAGAAGAAAAGAAAAAAAAAAAAAAAAAAAGAAAGAAAAAAAAAAAAAATTTCTTTTCCTTTTAGCAAATTGAGATATAAAATTGTTACAGTCCCGGACTACTAGTTTTGCATAGAAAAAAAGAAAAAAGAAGTATCACAGAGATAGTCCTCCATATAACTCTGCCAACGTCAGATCAGTGACTCTTGGGACAATGAACAAGTACTTGTGCAACGCCGTTTCACTTGCAGCTGATGTTTATGATAAGCAGCTTACATCACACAGTTCCACTGGTTCTTTTATTGTTTTGAGAAACAAAAAGGTGAAACCTCATACGCCAGTACCCCCGTCCGTCTCCCACTTCGGACTGGGGTTGCTAATTTCCTTTATGTAAGATATTACTTCAATAGGGTAAATAAGCTCAAAAAATAATAAGGCAGCATGTTTCTAGTTAACCCAGGTTTCACATTACAGACTCAATTAGGTTTCTTCAGGAACCAATCAATCAAAGGCCAACTCACAGGCCAGCTCTTTAACCAGGAACCAGGAAAAAAAAGTCATCCGCCACAAACATATTATATAGAAAGAAAAGTAGGAAAGTTTTCACCTATGTCTGGGGTCTTCTTAGCAGCTCTCCAGATTCCCAGCGTTGCGATGTTAATTCTGATAGCTTGCTTTGTTCATTGCCCCGCTGCTGCTACTGTGTTCGACCAGATTTGGTTGCTGCTGATAACCCAGGGGGGGCCTCTCACGCCACCCCTATAGCTCCATCTTCCTGGCTCTCCACCGCCACACTCACTGACGCCGCCACTGCTGGTGCTGCTATAGCCGCCGCCGGAGCATCCCTTTACCCGGCCGCCGGCACGCCATTTTTAATAAAATGTCCACACCATAGTTTCTCGACCTGGGTTCTATGGGACCCTAGGGTTCCTCCAGAGGTTGCTAAGGGTTCCTTGAGCAGTGAGCAATTTCTGCCCCTCAAATAAGTTCCCCACTGATACCATTGATCTTTTTAGTTATCTGTAAGCTGCATATCATTACTCTGGCCTGGCTTCCTAATAGTGACAATGGTGGACCATACTTGCCTCCTGCACCATGTTTGCAAGACCGCCTGTAGTTTCAATCAGAGGCTGATGTGACAACACAGGCCTACAATTAATAGACGTGGCCAGAGCGTTGTCACCTCCCCTAACAGCAAAAGCTTAAACCAAGCCCTCAATGGCAGGATTGCTAGTTATTCTTTATACTAGTGGGTTAGCACTTGTTCATTTTCTTGTTTTCTTTGCCTGTTTGTTCTTACACAAGCACTGTGGGTGCCCAAATAGAATATCTTACCCCCTAACTAGGGAGCGCCATTTACCCTATTTTTTGACTTCAGGCGCTCAGCGGCTTGCTGAAAGGCTGAGCCAGTCCGGGGTTTCACTGTAGAAGGTACCAGAGCGGTGTCGGAGGCAGCGGAAATGAAGAGTGCCCCCTGAGAGCCGACATGGGAGGACACCGATAGCCGCATACCAGGACCCGATCAGAGGTGCAGAGAAGGGCCAGCAGAGGGTGATGTGAGGGTGTGGCTTACGTGTTTCAGAGCAACAGGGACAACCCCTTTCTCAAAGCCACAGGGGTCCCTGTTGCTCCAAAATGCATAAGCCACCCCCCACGTCATCCAGCTGGTCCTTCTCTGCATCTCCGATCAGGTCCCAGTCTCCGGTTAGCAGTGTGCCCCCACTGAGACTTGGGGAAAAAGTGTGTGCACCGCTCAGGATCAATAGGGAGGGGGGTATGTAGACAGTGCGTCCGCAACTGCTGCTAGAGTGCTGACAGGGGATGGAGCCTGTCTTGGCTCCTGCAAGAGTTCAAGGAAAGCAGGGTAACCCCCTGGAAGTCGCACATCTATGGTGTCCTACTGCGATGAATGGAATAGCAACCTCAGCCTGGACTCCGACCAGGTCATACCCCCAACATGTTTCATGACCAAGCTCCGGGGGGGGGGGGGTGGCGAGTGAAACGCATTGGGGCGTGGCCTGGTCAGGGTCCAGGCTGAGGTAGCCATTCCATTCATCGCAGTAGGACACCATAGATGTGCGACATCCAGGTGTTACCCTGCTTTCCTTGAACTCTAGCAGTGTGCCCCACACCGGCTGCCCAAGGGTGCTCTCCATCTCCGATGCCTCCAGCACCACTCCAGTTCCTTCCCAGCGTTTCTGCATAGGATCTGTGGCACGCTTCCAGGCGCCATCTTGCTATCCCCAGCTGTTACCCTGCTGAGCTTTGCAGCCAAAATCATGTTCTTAACCATTTCATGATGTGAGTGCATTTTTATCTTTTTACACAAATTTTTAATAAAATGTCCACACAATAGTTTCTCAACCTGGGTTCTATAGGACCCTAGGGTTCCTCCAGAGGTTGCTAAGGGTTCCTTGAGCAGTGAGCAATTTCTGCCTCTCAAATAAGTTCCCCACTGATACCATTGATCCTTTTAGTTATCTGTAAGGGGGTAATTCTTCCCAATGGCCACAAGTGTAAGGAGCATTTTTTCCCAGTGACCATCACACTAATATATCATGAGTTGTAGATATAATAACTTTTATCAGGGGTTCTCTAAGACCGGAAAGTTATTTCAAGGGTTCCTCCATGTTGAGGAAGGCTGGTCTACACTTAGGAGGTGGCGCTCCTTTCTCTTTCTTACCTTAAGCCACTTCATGTCTACCTGCATTGGCTCCACCATCAGCTGCATATCATTACTCTGGCCTGGCTTCCTCACAGTGGTGATGGTGGACCATACTTGCCTCCTGCACCATGTTTGCAAGACCGTCTGTAGTTTCCATCAGAGGCTGATGTGACAACACAGGACTACAATTAATAGACGTGGCCAGAGCGTGGTCACCTCCCCTAAAAAGCAAAAGCTTAAACCAAGCCCTCCATGGCAGGATCTCTAGTTATTCTTTCGGCTGCAGGATTTTAAAAAAACGTACACAAGATTTTACTGACTGGTTTTAAATCTACAGGAAACGTTTTTCTGGCCAACTCCCAGCAGTGAAAAGGCATTTAATTCCACCGCTGGCGATTGTCAGAAGTGGACGAGCCGTCTTCCCCCCCCCTCTGGGTTTACAGCGGCTGGATCCACGGCTTGTACGACGTACGTGTCACACTCGGAAAGACGGGCAGCAGGATTTAATAAAGACCTTGACAGGACGCACTGCGCTTTATAAAAAGGAAGACGACGTAGAGGGGTCGCGGCTGTCACTTGACAGGCTTAGTCCTTGCGGGATTACAGAGACAGAGAGACGGACCTGATTATACCAGGCAGTGCATTACGCTGGTAAGCGGGCAGATTTACAAGCAGGCGGGTGCCTGGGTAACATGACGCAGGAAATGAACGCGGCTCGTCACCTACACATTACAGTGACCCCGGGACATTACCGAGCCATACATCTAACATCGCACCGCACTGTGCACATAGCAATGGTGCTTAGTACTGGGATCACTTTCCAAAAACATCCTTTAACCATTAGTCGACCAACGTACGCACACTTAGGTCCATATATATTTGAACACAGGAACAATTTTAGTTCTTTTTTTTTTTTTTTTAGGTACAGGTATTTACCAAAACATATTCAAGCTATAGTTATATAATGGATATGGGCTGAAAGTGCACCCTCTCAGGTTTAATTTGAGGGTATGTACATCCAGATCGGAGGAAGGGATTAGGAATTACAGCTCTTAAGAACAGCCATCTCCCCTTTTTCAATGGACCAAAAGTAATTGGGCACTTGAATCCAAAGCCGTTTCATGGCCAGGTGTGGGCTACTCCTTAATTTCTTCATCAATTAAGCAGGTAAAAGGTCTGAAGTCGATTCTAAGTGTGGTATTTGCATTTGGAATCTATTGCTGTGAACCTACATCGTGTGTTCACAGGGGCTGTCCATGCAAGTGAAACAGGCCATTGTAAGGCTTCAAAAATTACACAAATCCATCAGAGAGATAGCACCAACATTAGGAGTAGCACTGGAGAACTGGGTTCATATCCTAGTACTGAAGGACTGGGTTTATATCCCTCAACTGGAGTGCCAGGTTCACATCCTGGTACTGGGTTCATATGCTGTACTGGAGCATTGGGTTCATATCCTAGTACTAGAGAACTAGGTTCAGATCCGGGTACAGAAGTACCGGCTTCATATCCTGGTACTGGAGTCCCGGCTTCATATCCTGGTACTGGAGTCCCGGCTTCATATCCTGGTACTGGAGTCCCGGCTTCATATCCTGGTACTGGAGTCCCGGCTTCATATCCTGGTACTGGAGTCCCGGCTTCATATCCTGGTACTGGAGTCCCGGCTTCATATCCTGGTACTGGAGTCCCGGCTTCATATCCTGGTACTGGAGTACCGGCTTTATATCCTGGTACTGGAGTACCGGCTTCATATCCTGGTACTGGAGTACCGGCTTCATATCCTGGTACTGGAGTACCGGCTTCATATCCTGGTACTGGAGTACCGGCTTCATATCCTGGTACTGGAGTACCGGCTTCATATCCTGGTACTGGAGTACCGGCTTCATATCCTGGTACTGGAGTACCGGCTTCATATCCTGATACTGGAGTACCGGCTTCATATCCTGGTACTGGAGTCCCGGCTTCATATCCTGGTACTGGAGTCCCGGCTTCATATCCTGGTACTGGAGTCCCGGCTTCATATCCTGGTACTGGAGTCCCGGCTTCATATCCTGGTACTGGAGTACCGGCTTCATATCCTGGTACTGGAGTAACGGCTTCATATCCTGGTACTGGAGTACTGGGTTCAGATCCGGGTACAGGTGTACTGGGTTCAGATCCAGGTACAAGAGTATTGGCTTCATAGCCTGATACTGGAGTATTGGGTCCAGATCCTGGTAATGGCATACTGGGTTCAGATCCTGGTACAAAAGTACTGGCTTCATAGCTTGGTACTGGAGCACCGACTTCATATCATGAAACTGGGTTCAGGTCCTTGTTTTGGAGTACTAGGTTCAGATCCTGGTACTGATGGACTGGATTCATATCCTGGTTCTAGAGTACTGGCTTTATAACCTGGCACTGGATTCATATCCTGTTCCTGGAGTGCTGGCTTCATATCCTGGTCCTGGGTTCATATTCTGGTACTGGGTTCAGAACCTGGTACTGGAGTGCTGAGTTCATATCCTGGTACTGGAGGACTGGATACCAATCCTACTGGGGACACACCAGCTGAATGTTCATATTCTCCAAACTGGCCAGTACCTGGATCAACAGGGTAGAGGCGAAAAACACCCACCCATAACACCATGTGGACATCTAAGACTAAATCAAGTGGGGGTGGAGCAGACACCAAGAGTATTTCCAAGACTCCCTGCAGCTCTGTTAGCCTAAAGCCATTCACTCGGCATGGATCTGCAAAAACCTCCAGTCACGAAGCCCACAGTTGTACTGGCACAGCAAGGGTTTCCGATGTAATGACATGCACAACGTTCTAACATTTGTCGCTGACAGCAGGAGCACGCTACTGGAGCAGCAATGTTCACAAAATGCCATCAGGAAATTAAATCACAGAGATTCAATTGATTCTTCGTCCTTTTATTATTAAACTCAATAGCCTGGCCTTCTGAACACTCGTGAAGCTTTTGTTTGAGTAATTCTGCCATTACTGTGCATCCAACATAAGAGGCCCTTGAATAGCAGCACGGCACATCGGGCAAACGCCAACCGATATGATGACATCAATCCACCCGACTATGATCTTGGGTAAAAAAGTGAATACCGTATATACTCGAGTATAAGTCGTTCCGAGTATAAGTCGAGGCCCTAATTTACCACAAAAAAAATGGGAAAACTTATTGACCCGAGTATAAGACGAGGGTGAGAAATGCACAGCTACTGTAAGTGGAAAAGAGGGTCAACAATGTCCATTTGCAGCATCACTGTGCCCATTTGCAGCCATAGGTCCCCTGAACTTCAAACTCGGTAGTTAAGGGTTCCTAGATGCCTCCTAGCTGCAGCCAAAATATGGGGTCTCTGAACCCAAAGGGTCCCGAAATGACATTGCTGCAGATGGACACAGTTGACCGAATTTGGGGCCACTTAGTGCTAGGAACCCCAAATTTGGTGTGCAAACCCAGTGGAACTAGCACCATAAAATTTCCAAAGCTGGGGTTTCTAGCTCTAAGTGGCCCCGAGATACAGGGCCCCAAAAATCAGTTCAGAAAATGTCAAGCACTTTTCTACAGCAGAGAATGACATTTTCCGAACCGGTTTTGGGGCCCCGTATCTCAGGGCCACTTGGTGCTAGGAACCCCAGCTTTGAATATGTTGTGGTACCAGTTCCACTGGGTTTGCACACCAAATTTGGGGTTCCTAGCAGCCATTAATGTCTAAACCGCTGGCAACAAAAGTGAGTACACCCCTAAGTAAAAATGTCCAAATTGGGCCCAAAGCGTCAATATTTTGTGTGGCCACCATTATTTTCCAGCACTGCCTTAACCCTCTTGGGCATGGAGTTCACCAGAGTTTCACAGGTTACCACTGGAGTCCTCTTCCACTCCTCCATGACGACATCACGGAGCTGGTGGATGTTAGAGGCCTTGCGCTGCTCCACCTTCTGTTTGAGGATGCCCCACAGATGCTCAATAGGGTTTAGATCTGGAGAGATGCTTGGCCAGTCCATCACCCTTTCGCCCTCAGCTTCTTTAGCAAGACAGTGGTCGTCTTGGAGGTGTTTTTGGGGTCGTTATCATGTTACTGCCCTGCGGCCCAGTCTCTGAAGGGAGGGGATCATGCTCTGCTTCAGTATGTCACAGTACATGTTGGCATTCATGGTTCCCTCAATGAACTGTAGCTCCCCAGTGCCGGCAGCACTCATGCAGCCCCAGACCATGACATTCCCACCACCATGCTTGATTGTACTCCTCACCTGATTGCCACCACACACGCTTGACACCATCTGAACCAAATAAGTTTATCTCGGTCTCATCAGACCACAGGACATGGTTCCAGTAATCCATGTGCTTAGTGCGCTTGTCTTCAGCAAACTGTTTGCGGATTTCTTGTGCACCATCTTTAGAAGAGGCTTCCTTCTGGGATGACAGCCATGCAGACCAATTTGATGCAGTGATGCGTATTGGTCTTAGCACTAACAGGCTGACCCCCCACCCCTTCTACCTCTGCAGCAATGCTGGCAGCACTCATACGTCTATTTCCCAAAGACAACCTCTGGATATGACGCTGAGCACGTGCACTCAACTTCTTTGGTCGACCGTGGCGATGCCTGTTCTGAGTGGAACCTGTCCTGTTAAACCGCTGTATGGTCTTGGCCACCGTGCTGCAGATGTTTCAGGGTCTTGGCAATCTTCTTATATAAATGAATGGAGTAGAAAGTAGAAAGTAGAAATGAATGGACGGGTGAGTAGAAATTAATTGATGAAAGGATGGGTGGGTAGAAATGGAAGGAAGGAAAGAAAAGGTAGATATGGATGGATATATGGATGAGTGAAGATTGATGAATGAGTAGAGATGGAAAAAAGCATAGAGATATATGGATGGACGAGTAGAGATAGGTGTATGGATGAACGAGTAGAAATTGATGGATGGATGGAAGGAAGGATGGAAGAATGGAGGGGGAGGAAGGAAGGATGGAGGGGGAGGAAGGAAGGATGGAAGGAAGGATGGAAGGATGGAAGGAAGGATGGAAGGATGGAAGGAAGGAAGGAAGGAAAATGGAGGAGTGGAAATGGATGGATGGATGGAGGAAAAGGGATAGATGGAAGGAAAATGGAAGAGTAGAAATGTATGTATGGGTGGAAGGAAGAATAGGAGAGTAGAGATGGATGGGTGAAAGGATGGGTGAGTAGGGATGGATGGAAGAAGGATGGAAAGAAGAAAGGAAGGAAGAGTAGATGAAAGAGCAGAGATGAAGGATGGATGGTTGAAGATGGATGAATGAGTAGAGATGGACAGAAGGGTAGAGATATATGGATAGATGGAGTGATAGATGGATGAGTAGAGATAGATGCATGGATGAAAGGATGGGGGAGTAGAGATGGATGGAAGGAAGAGTATATATGGAAGGATGGAAAAGGTAGAGATAAATGGATGGAGTGATGGATGGATGAAAGAATGAATGAGTACAGATGGATGGAAGAATGCATGAGTAGAGATGGATAAATGGATGGAAAGATGGATGAGCAGGATGAGTGAAGATGGATGAATGAGTAGAGATGGATAATTGAGTAGAGATGGATAGATGAGTAGAGATGGACGGAAGGGTAGAGATATACGGATTAGTAGAGATGAGTGCATGGATGGGTAGAGATAGATGGATGGATGGATAAATAGAACCTCTAGATCAGTGGTTCTCAACCTGGGGGTCGAATGACGATTTGCCAGGGGTCACAGAATCCTGGGCTGTTCCTGAAGCTTGCACCATTCTCCCAGCCTTTTCGTGGCCGCCCAGCAGGGCTGTTCCTGGAGCCCGCAGCCGCCCACTCAGCCTCTTCACAGCCGCCCATTCAGTTAACGGCATGGCTGGGGGGCAGAGACTAGAGGTCAGCTGACTGGTGAGGAATGTGAAGTGGGAGGGGCTGGAGGAGACCCTATCTCCTGATTTTGGCATAGTTGTCACTGCTACGAGACACCACAAAGTCGGAGACACAGTGAAGCCAGAGACACAGTGAGTAACACTACCTGTGATTATAGCTGCCATTAAAAGTCCCAACTACAGTTCTCAGATCAGCAGATGACCTTGACCAAGAGCAGCTAAGTTGGCTTAACAGAACTCCCCCCAGCACTGCCACTGATCTCAACTCCCCGCCAGCACTGCCACTCATCCCATTCCCCCAACCAAAGAGTAAAAGAAGCAATCAAAATAGAGAATACATGGAAGGGAGAGGAAAAGAGGGGGAGGAACAAAGAAAAAAGGGAGAGAAAGAATAAGAGAAAGAACAAGAAAGATGGCTAGAGAGAGGGATGGGGGGGGGGGGGAATAAAATTAGGACAGAGAGAGATAAAAGGGAAAGAAAGGAGAAGAAAGAGAAAGAGTGGTACATCCAAAAGTGTACCATAAGGGGTTATAATACTGTACGAGTGGAAGGAACTCAGGGAGTGCTAAATGTCCGTAGGTTAGGGGTGCAAACTGCTTGTCTTGCCTTGGGTGCTGACAACCCAGGTTACGAAAATAATTTTACTGTTAGGGGCCCCCACAACATGGGAAATTTTATCGAGGGGTCACGGTACTAGAAGGGTTGAGAACCACTGCTCTAGATGAAGACCCCCTTGTTGTCCATGGGCACTATGTTTCCTGTAGCCCATCATTCTGAACTCTGTAAACCAGGCAAAGAGGCAGAAGAGGAGCTGCAGATGGATTCCTAATCTATTAATATGGGAGTGAAAACAAGCAGACACAAGGTCATGTTTAGCGGTGGAGTCCTTCGCTTTCATTACTACTAAAGTGCAGCGTTATGAATGTAAACACACAGACCACAAAGTCAAATCTCTCACCGGCGTAATGGACGGAGGGGTCTGCTGGGTCAGCCAAGCCAGAAAAACATTTTCCCATAAAACGTGAACAACAATCCCCTCCAGGCTACCGCCAATAAACAGCCGTAACAATGACAGAGCGCGACCTTTCCTGACATACCTGCTGCCTTCAGCGTGTAGAGGCAATTATTTTACTGCAACAGCAAAATGAACAACAAGACTGATCACTGCTGTGTGAATCAAATTATATTCTGCGCCAGTGAAAGGAGTATTTTTTTGGATAGCTTTCTAAAAAAAGGGCATGAATGGCTCTTAAAATGTAATCTGATTTTAAAATATGGGCCCTCACAGAGGTCTACACCTTAGATGCACTTCCAGTGACCAACACTTTTTTTTTTTCTAATGCATAGCCTAATTAACTAATTTATAAAAGCCCAACTCTCTGAGTGGATAAAGTTACCGGATATAAAATGCTTTTATATATATATAAAGCATATTTTAATTACATATTAACAACTGGAGTTAAAGAGTAAATCTCTCCAAAGTAAGGGAAAATCCCTCCTTATTTGTCATTAGAAAGGCTGACCCCATTGGAAGATGTTCCCCCCCCCCCCCCCCCATCCCCACTCATGTTCTGGTGGCCTGTGTGAAATTTTGAGTTTCTCATTACTTTGGAAGTGGTCACCAGGACATACAGGGGGAAGCCGACTCTCCCCAGCTGAGACACAGATCAGCAGTTACAACCTGACAGGGATTTTTTAACCAAAATTACAAGACAAATTTAGCTATAGAAATATACTATATGGCCAAACGTTTGTGGAAAACTGACCACCTTATAGGATCTTGTTGGAGGGGTCCACATAATATGGAGTCGGATGACCCCACCTTCCATTAATGGTAGAGTTGTTTATTCATGAGCCTGAAAGGACAGGGCTGATGTTGGATGGGAAGACCTGGCTCATCATTGGTGATCCAATTCATCCCAAGTAGGGTTGAAGTCAAGACTTTCAAGTTTCTCCAAACCAAACTGGTCAAACCATGTATTTATGGAGCTGGCTTTGTATACAGGGGCCTAGTCATGCTGGAACAATAAAGGGTCTTTACCACACTCTTACCACAAGGTTGGAAAAGCACAACTGTCTAAATGATCTTTTTTGTGTTAACAGTACTTTTAACTTGAGACACCTGAACCCAATAATATGGAAGAGGTCCACATAGTTTGGAGTTGGGTGACCCCATTTATATTAATGTTAAAGTTGTTCCATCATGAGTTGCCAAGGATAGGACTGATGTTGGATGAGAAGACCTGGTTCGCATTGGGCATTCCAATTCATTCTGAAGTTGGTCAGTAGGGTTGAGGTCAGGACTCTGCACAGGACTTTGAGTTCCTCCACACCAAGCTGGACAAACCATGTCTTTAAGGAGCTGGCTTTGTACCCAGGGGCACAGTCTTGGAACAGAAAAGGGTCTTTACCAAACTGTTACCACAAGTTTGGAAAGAGCACCATTGTCTACAAAGTCTTTGTACAAAGTAATAACCATATCCTTCACTGGAGACACCCGAACTCGGTCATTTGGAGGAATGTCCACATCCTTTGGGCCATATAGCGTATCAGTTTGGAGTGAGATGACCCTATTACCATTATTGGTAGAGGTTTTATTTATTTATGAACCACCAAGGACAGGACTGATGTTGAATGGGAAGACCTGGCTCACAGTCAGTGCTCTGATTAATCCCAAAGATGTTCAGAAGGGTTGAGGTCAGGGCTCTGTACAAGACACTGGAGTTCCTCCACACCAAACTGGTCAAACCATGTCTTTATGGAGCTGGCTTTGTACACAGGGGCACAGTCATGCTTAGAGAGAAAATTACATTCTAAAAAAAATCCCCAAAACAGTTAAAAGAGCAAAATAGTCTACAATGTCTTTGTATGCTGTAGCATCAGCAGTACCCTTTACTGGAAAAACCTGAACTCAACATTTGGAAAGGTAATCACATACGTTTGGCCATGAAGACATCACAGTCAGGTGCCCACAAAGCGCACTCTAACGATAGGGTTTTTATTCTCTACTCTAAAAGAAATTTCAAAACATGATATTCAACCTCTGCAGTTAAGCAAAACTGCTCCAGGCAAGTCAAAGAAGCAGCTGGAGTCGAATGTTTGTATCTTACTGCCAACATCTCTCCTTGTAGTGGAATCGCGTTGTGCTTTCTGGCCTTGGACAGGCCGATCTGTGCAAATTACACTCGACAACCACTTGAGAGAATCCATCTTGTAGATGTTGCTTATGTCATTTGTTTCTGCAGTTGCTATTTTTTTCCCTTTGGACTCCGATGCCAGCCAGTCACTTTTTATTGCAACTCAATGTCCTCTGGCGCTTCAGCTGTTATTTTGATGTAAATTCTGTACCCGGTTAATGAAGCAGAGAAGTCTGGGGATAGGAGGGTCAGGCTTGACTTGTTAAAGGGGACACTAAACCAATAAAGCTTTTTTTTTTGTGCTCTTGGTTCAGATCCCCAGAGTTTGCTACTTGAGAAGAAAATTATAACAGATATGGACCGGACAAGAGTAGAACAAAGGTGTCAACAGGCATGAATACAATACAATCAGAGATGAGGCCTTTCTTATGGAAAAATTTGGCTTTGAATGATAGATAAGACTGAGTGATCAAGATTCAATGCTTTTGAAATGCTGGGAAGAAGAAACCTGTGGAGCATTCCTCGACTGCAAAACAGATCTGGTCAATCCACCAGGACAAAGAGACATCTCAATAGAGGGGTTATTACAACTCAAATACTTTGACTGAATAATAAGAAAAGAGGGCCAGGAAAGGCCAAAAGGAGATGGGCTCACGGAGACTGAGACAGCTAGTATTCATGAAGAATGGTGACCTTTACTGCAGCTTACGGGCTCCAGCTCGGGTGTCCAAAGTCCAGTAAGGTGGACACCTATGCACAGCCGCACACCTATCCGGCCATGCCATTATGGAGTAAAAGCAGCCTTAGCTCCCTCTATCAAAAGCATTGCCCTAACGCATTTCACCCCTCCCCCCCAGACTTCATCATGCGGCTCTGGGAATATCCTTCTATATTCATAAAGAATGAACACAAATGTGTGGAAGCCCACTGGCCTCTATTTCTTAAAGTCTAAGTTTGGTGGGGGGGGGCTCCCCTTTCAGAACACCATAGCTCAGCAGGGGAGATCGCTGTAATTACTTTGCATAGTTAGTATAGTGGCTCCAACCAAAGCTGACAGTTTTGGGTTGAATAGAACCCATAGTGTCTACCAGGCTTTACACTACATCAGGGATCACCAAACTTTCTAAACAAAGAGCTAGTTTACTGTCTTTCAGACATTAGGGGGGTTCGGGCGTTAGTTTGAGTGGGAGGAATAAAGCCTAATAATTGGTAGTGGGAGGAAGAGTAGTACCACATCACTGATATCAGTAGGAATAATAGTGCCCCATCATTGGTGTCAGTAGGAAGAATAATGCCCCACCATTGGTGTCAGTGGGAGGAATAGTGCCCCAGCTTTGGTATCGGTGAGAATAACAGCGCTCCATCATTGGTGTCAGTGGCCATCTTTATACACCTAAAGTGAACTAGTCGTGCTTTCATGACCATTCATTTTTATCAGCACTCTAAACGCGGAAGCAAACACACAATTTACAACATAAAAAAAAAAACCTTCCTTTTCTAGTCCCGTCTTACCTCATCATGTTCAAAATGAACGGACTTTAGTCCGTGTGTGAGCAAGTCCGTTCGTTGGGAAGTCCGCCGTAACTCCGTCAAAATCCTGTCGGGAAAACCGTCAGACCTATTCTGTTGGAAAGTCCGGTCGTGTGTGCGCACATCCGTTCGTTTGGAAAGTCCGTCGGAAGTCCGCCGAAAGTCCGTTGGGAAGACCATCGGACCTAGTCTGCTGGAAAGTCCGGTCGTGTGTACAGGGCATTACTCACATCCCAAATCTACGAATCAGGAAGTCATGAAGCTTTCTATAAAACACAACATGGGCCAAGGTAAGGCCTTGTTCTAAAAATCATAGAAGGCTTTTATTTTTCTGCAACCAAGGTACATTAATGGTATATTGGTACGCAGGGGAGCTGGATTTTAGAAGGAAAAAAAAAAAGTTATATTTTTCAAAGGGACGATTAAGTTACTTTACAAATCTGCACTAAATAATTCCCGACATATCACCATTTACAGTAAAGACGTGCTGGCAGGTTAACTGGCTCCTGTCCTCACTCACACCTCAATTTAGAGGCAGATTATGATTTCCTGCGGGAGCCTCAGTGGGGTTTCTAGAAGCCCCATGCAAAGCAATGGGAGGCTGAGAGCGCCTGCACTCATTCGCAACCGTTTGCATGTAAATGGGACATGCAGCAATCAGCTGAGAACGATCAGCCCTGGATGCAAACACGTGAAACAGATTGTAAGCTCTTGAGGACAGAGACTGATTTATTTGTATAGTATGTAGACCACTGGATAACCCGACGACACTGTATTAATGCCTGTAATGAAAAAAAATTATAATTTAAAAAAAAAAAATTCAATTTCTTATTAAAAAGTCATCCTTGAGCTCTAGTCCAATGACTCTGCCTAGGCTGAGATGACGTCCTCAGTCTACTGCAGGCAGGAGGAAGCATTTCCTCAGCCTCCCCTCCCCCAGTGATCAGGCTGTACATTGTAACTTTATAGAAGGAGGAGGAAGCATTTCCTCAGTCTCCCCTCCCCCAGTGATCAGGCTGTACAATGTAACTTTGTAGAAGGAAGAGAATGCACTGAAGGAAGGCATTTCCATTTCTTATTAAAAAGTCATCCTCGAGTTCCAGTCCAATGACTTCGAGACTGATGTCATCAGTCTGCTGCAGGCAGGAATAAGCATTTCCTCGGTCTTCCCTCTCCCAGTGATCAGACTGTACATTGTAACTTTGTAGAAGGAGGAAGAAGCATTTCCTCAGTCTCCCCTCCCCAAGTGATCAGGCTGTACATTGTAACTTTGTAGAAGGAGGAAGAAGCATTTCCTCAGCCCCGCTCCCCCAGTGATCAGACTGTACATCGTAACTTTGTAGAAGGAGGAAGACGCATTTCCTCAGCCCCTACTCCCTCAGTGATCAGACTAAACATTGTAACTTTGTAGCAGGAGGAGGAAGCATTTTCTCAGGGTTTCTACTGATCGACTTCTATACAGCCGCCCTGCTGGAAAATGTCTTATCTGCGCTGTGGGCTTTGGACTGCAGTACTGATCTGCGTAGTCTGACAGCGGTGACGTCTCCCCAGAATACAGTGACACATTGGAGGTGAATGGGGGAATCAGGTTAGTCAACCTGCTGGCTGAATGAAATAAAACAGACCCATCTTTGCCCAGCTTTAGTTCACCTTATGTAGATTATATGCAGGAAGAGCAGACACAGATGCTCGGACAACGTAGGGGAGCGGTAGGAGAACGTCCTAAAATCTGTGTAATGTTCTTTCTCTCCATTCTATATACAACATCAATGAGATCTGATTTTCACAGATCAGTTTTCTGCTGGTTGATGGCTGTAATGAACCTTTTAATATTTCATTTTTTTTTCATATCAGGCTGTGTGCGGCAGGCGGCAAGCATTGTGTCACAGAATGTGATGGGAAGTACGTGTCGGTAGCTGGGGGCAGGCGGCTGTCATCACGGCACAACACTGGAACGTTGGGACTTCTCTAGTGACGCTGAAGGTGTAGACATTGCTCTGCACGCAGCACTGGAGCACGGCCTCGGGACTGCCCAGATGGTGACAACCGACTTGTTCAAGCAGAACGATAAACTAGTGCCAAACGGCAGATAAGACATAGTCATGAGCAAGCTGAAAGTCAAGAAAGAGAGCAGGCAAAGGCAGAAACGGAGTTCAGTAACAACAGAGGCAATCTAAAGTAAAAGTATCAGAGAATAAGCTGACAGAAAACAGATATCAAGAGTAATATCGGCTCACCAGATTCAGAATATTCCAAGAGTAATAACAGCTCACCAGATTCAGAAGATTCCAAGAGTAATAACGGCTCACCAGATTCAGAAGATTCCAAGAGTAATAACGGCTAACCAGATTCAGAAGATTCCAAGAGTAATAACATCTCACTAGATTCAGAAGATTCCAAGAGTAATAACAGCTCACCAGATTCAGAAGATTCCAAGAGTAATAACGGCTCACCAGATTCAGAAGATTCCGAGTAATAACGGCTCACCAGATTCAGAAGATTCCAAGAGTAATAACATCTCACTAGATTCAGAAGATTCCAAGAGTAATAACAGCTCACCAGATTCAGAAGATTCCAAGAGTAATAACAGCTCACCAGATTCAGAAGATTCCAAGAGTAATAACAGCTCACCAGATTCAGAAGATTCCAAGAGTAATAACGGCTCACCAGATTCAGAAGATTCCGAGAGTAATAACGGCTCACCAGATTCAGAAGATTCCAAGAGTAATAACATCTCATTAGATTCAGAAGATTCCGAGAGTAATAACGGCTCCCCAGATTCAGAAGCGTGAAAGCAGCCAGGAAGGTAGAAGACACACACCTTTGATCAGTTTACACTATAAACCCTGCTAACTGAAGCCAGGTGTGAAGCTGCAACCTGAGCACGTTACAGAGCTGAATATCGTCCAGCGAACACCCTGACGCAGCAGGCTTGGCAGTGCTAATTTTGGCATTTCGATTTAGTTATAGTCTTTCGACTAAAATGCCATTTCAGTTTTAGTCGCATTTTAGTCATCTGCAATTGTTTTAGTCATTTTTAGTTGACTAAAATCGAAGGGGATTTACCGTAGTTAAATTGTAAGGCATTATTTAAGCATTTCTCTGCAATATCATGCTAGGATTTAGGGTATTAAAGTTTGAACAAACTATCTTCCGAGAAGGCCTGTAAACACAGTGCTCTGGACGGTGGTATGAGGAGGCCTGTAATGCACAGTGCTCTGGACGGTGGTATAAGGAGGCCTGTAATGCTGCACATTGCTCTGGACGGTGGTATGAGGAGGCCTGTAATGCACAGTGCTCTGGATGGTGGTACGAGGAGGCCTGTAATGCTGCACACTGCTCTGGACAGTGGTTTGAGGAGGCCTGTAATGCACAGTGCTCTGGATGGTGTTTTTCGGAGTCCTGTAATGTTACACAGTGCTCTGGATGATGGAATGAGGAGGCCTGTAATACTGCACAGTGCTCTGGATGGTGGTCTGAGGAGGCCTGTAATACTGCACAGGGCTCTGGATGGTGATCTGAGGAGGCCTATAATACTGCACAGTGCTCTGGACAGTGGTCTGATGAGGCTTGTACTGCACAGTGCTCTGGACGGTGGTACGAGGAGGCCTGTAATGCTGCACATTGCTCTGGACAGTGGTTTGAGGAGGCCTGTAATGCACAGTGCTCTGGATGGTGTTTTTCGGAGTCCTGTAATGTTACACAGTGCTCTGGATGATGGAATGAGGAGGCCTGTAATACTGCACAGTGCTCTGGATGGTGGTCTGAGGAGGCCTGTGATACTGAACAGTGCTCTGGACAGTGGTCTGAGGAGGCCTGTAATGCTACACAGTGCTCTGGACGGTGTTCTGAGGAGGCCTGTAAATGTTACACAGTGCTCTTGGGAGGCCTGTAACGTTACACAGTGCTCTGGATGGTGGTCTGGGGAGGCCTATAATACTGCACAGTGCTCTGGACAGTGATCTGAGGAGGCCGGTAATGCTGCACAGTTCTCTGGACGGTGTTCTGAGGAGGCCTGTAATGTTGCACAGTGCTCTGGACGGTGGTCTGAGGAGGCCTGTAATACTGCACAGTGCTCTGGATGGTGGTCTGAGGAGGCCTGTAATACTGCACAGTGCTCTGGATGGTGGTCTGAGGAGGCCTATAATACTGCACAGTGCTCTGGATGGTGGTCTGAGAAGGCCTGTAATACTGCACAGTGCTCTGGACGGTGGTCTGAGGAAGCCTGTAATACTGCACAGTGCTCTGGATGGTGGTCTGAGGAGGCCTGTAATACTGCACAGGGCTCTGGATGGTGATCTGAGGAGGCCTATAATACTGCACAGTGCTCTGGAGAGTGGTCTGAGAGGCCTGTAATGCTGCACAGTGCTGACTGGTGGCCTCAGGTCTGAATGCCGGTGGTCTGAGGGGAAGCCTGTACTGTACATACTCAGTTCTCCCCTCCCTCATTGATGAGACTGTACATTGTAACTTTGTAGAAGGAGGAAGAAGCATTTCCTCAGTGGTTCTACTGATTGACTTCTATACAGCCGCCCTGCTGGAAAATGTCCTATCTGCGCTGTGGGCTATGGCCTTCAAAACTGATCTGTGTATTCTGACAACGGGGAACTCTCCCCAGAATACAGTGACACATTTGAGGTGAATGGGGGAATCAGGTTAGTCAACCTGCTGGCTGAATGAAATAAAATGGACCCATCTTTGCCCAGCTTTAGTTCACCTTATGTAGATTATATGCAGGAAGAGCAGACACAGATGCTCTGACAGACAATGTAGGGGAGTGATAGGAGAACGTCCTGAAATCTGTGTAACGTTCTTTCTCTCCATGCTTTATACAACATCAATGAGATTTGATTTTCAAAAGGTAGGTTTTTTCCAGCTGGTTGTTGGCTGTAATGAACCTTTTAATATTTCATATTTTTATATCAGGCTGTGTGCGGCAAGCATTGTGTCCCAGAATGTGATTGGAAGTACGTGCCGGTAGCTGGGGCAGGCGGCTGTCGTCACGGCACTGGAACGTTGGGACTTCTCTAGTGATAGAAGGTGTAAAAAATTGCTCTCCACGCAGCACTGGAGCATGGCCTCGGGACTGCCCTGATGGTGACATCCGACTTGTTCAAGCAGAACGATAAACAAGGGCCAAACCGCAGAGCAGACATAGTCAGGAGCAGGCTGAAAGTCAAGAAACGGAGCATGCAAAGACAGAAACTGAGATCAGTCATAACAGAGGCAATCTAAAGTAAAAGTATCAGAGAATAAGAGGACAGAAGACAGATTCAGAGAGTAATAACGGCTCACCAGATTCAGAAGATTCCGAGAGTAATAACGGCTCACCAGATTTAGAAGATTCCGAGAGTAATAACAGCTCACCAGATTCAGAAGATTCCGAGAGTAATAACAGCTCACCAGATTCAGAAGCTCGAAAAGAGCCAAGAAGGTAGAGACACACACCTTTGATCAGCTCACAATATAAACCCTACTAATTGAGACCAGGTGTGAAACTGCAACCTGAGCTTGCTACAGAGCCAAATATCGTCCAGCAAATATCCTGATACAGCATGTTTCACAGTGTTATTTTGACATCAAATTTCGATTTGGTTTTAGTCATAGTCTAAAATGGCATTTTAGTTCTAGTCGCATTTTAGTCGTCTGCAATTGTTTTAGTTTTAGTCATACTTAGTAGACTAAAATCGAATGTGTTTAGTTAAATTGTAATGCATTATTTAGCATTTTTTTACAATTAAATATCATGTTATTATTTATGGTATTACAGTTTGAACAAACTACCTTCTGAGGCCTGTAATGCTGCACGGTGCTCTGAGAGGCCCATAATGCAGCATAGTGCTCTGGACAATGATTTGAGTAAGCCTGCAATGCACAGTGCTCTTAACGGTGGTTTGAGGAGACCTGTAATGCTGCACAGTGCTTTGGACGGTGGTCTGAGGAGACCTGTAATGCTACACAGTGTTCTGGATGGTGGTCTGAGGAGGCCTGTCATGCTACACAGTGCTCTGGATGGAGGCCTGTAATGTTGCACAGTGCTCTGGACGGTGGTCTGAGAGGTCTGTAATGTTGCACAGTGGTGGTCTGAGAGGCCTGTAATGCTGCACAGTGCTCTGGATGGTAATATGAGAGGCCTGTAAGGCTGCACAGTGCTCTGGATGGTGATCTGAGAGGCCTGTAATGTTGCACAGTGCTCTGGACGGTGGTCTGAGAGGCCTGTAATGCTACACAGTGCTTTGGATGGTGGTCTGAGAGGCCTGTGATGTTGCACAGTGCTCTGGACGGTGGTCTGAGAGGCCTGTAATGCTACACAGTGCTCTGGATGGTGGTCTGAGGAGGCCTGTCATGCTGCACAGTGCTCTGTACGGTGGTCTGAGAGGCCTGTAATGTCGCACAGTGCTCTAGATGGTGGTCTGAGAGGCCTGTAATGTCGCACAGAGCTCTAGATGGTGGTCTGAGAGGCCTGTAATGCTAAACAGTGCTCTGGACGGTGGTCTGAGGAGGCCTGTAATGCTGCATAGTGCTAAATGCTAAGTAGTAAGCACGCTAAGAAGTTGCTTGCTGGGAGTGGAAGCACTCATGGGCTCTACACAGGGCGAATCTTCGTGGAATCTGGAAGTTCACAAGGGTAAACATCTCTCCCTCACATTTTCGTTTCGTTTTCGTTAACAAAGACGGTCATTCCAGAGATTTTCGAAGGGGGTTTAAGTCTGGGCTCTGACTAGGCCATGCAAGGACATTCACCTCAAGGAAGCCATCTCCGCTGGGAGAACCCAGTGATTACTGCTATTGGCTATAAAGGTGACAAGCAATAATCGCATGTAAAATCAGACAGGCTGGTTGTACCCAAGTTGATCGATCAACTTGGGTACATTCAGCCTACCCATACACGGTTCGAATCTCGGCTGGTCCCTGCTATGTTCGGTTTAAGTGCATTCCAAAGGCCGCAGATTCCAAACAAAGGAGATTGGGGTGGACTGGTGCAGTGCAGTAATATCGGATTTAGAACATCAAATTAAACAACAAATAAGTCCAATTTAGGAGATTAGTTAATTGGCATAATAGAAGCTTTAAACACGTTTAAAAAAGTTACGTTCCAATCCTCCGTTAGAAACTTTAGAAACATTTTAGACACTCAGCTGGTGAACAGCTAACTGAAAATTAAGCTGGGCTCCTCAGAGGGTGATGATGGATCCTTCTCCAGGAGCATTGTATAAATTTTGTGTATCGCTCCTCGAAATAGCGTGTTCTTCACGAAAACATTTTAGTCTTCATTACAAAGTTGCCCGAGGCGAGGAAGACTTCATTGTAACTAAAGTGTGAGAATTATTTTTTGTTAAACTGTCACCCAATCGACAAATTTTATATTAGTTCAAACTTGCCCCTGGGCGCGTTTCGCCCGCGACCAGACAAAAACATGTGAAAGTAGTTAACGTTATTGATTTTTTTTTTTTTTCTGTATTGTTCTTTAAGTATTGACGCAAGCTTTTTATTGAAGAAAAACACAAATATATTAATTAAGGAAGCGCTCAATACCTGAATATTGTGCTGGAAAAGTTTTACCGTAATACAAACTGAATTTGAAATGTAACAAGAGGAAATTAGATATTACAATGTATCCAGATTACATTCCCTGTTTTTTGGGGAGGGGTTTTTTGCACACATGCTGAACCACATGACCTCCGGAAGATTTAACCCCCTTCCCCCCCCCCCCCTTCATGACCAGGCCATTTTTTTGCGCTATGGCACCAATTTACATTATCTGACAATTGCGCGGTCGTGCAAAGCTGCACCCAAGTAAAATTTATGTAATTTTTTCCCCACAAATAGAGCTTTTGTTTGGTGGTAATGGATCACCTCTGCGTTTTTTTATTTTTTTGCTTAAACAAAATTTTGAAAAAAAAAAAAACAATACTTTACTTTCTGCTATAAAACATAGCCAATAATTTTTTTATTTTTTTTTAAATCAAATTTCTTCATAAATTCAGGCCAATATGTATTCTGCTACATATTTTTGGTAACGAAGATCCCAATAAGCGTATATTGATTGGTTTCCGCAAATGTTATAGCGTCTACAAACTATGGGATATTTTTACTGATCAGCGATTTATAGTGGGACTGCAATATTGCGGCGAACATTCTGACACGAACTGACACTTTTGACACTTTGTGGGAACGGCTGACACTAATGCAGTAATCAGTGCTAAAACTATGCACCGTCACTGTACTGACACTGGCTGGGAAGGGGTTAAAATCGGGCAAAGGGTTAACTGTGTGCCTAGCCAGTGTTTTACTACTGTGTGTGAGGTGATTTTACTAGGGGCAGAGATGGAATTTATTCCCTGCTATGCAGGGACACAAACTCCACCCCTCCCTCCTGTCAGAACGGCGATCTGCCTTGTTTACATAGGCAGATTGCAGTTCTGTCTCACTGCCTAATGATTGGCAGGTGCTGGAAGACATCGGGTAGCGCGCACCTGGCAATCGGCGGCCGCTGTGTGTAATCACAGTGGAAGTGAGCAGGGGGCGGTGCGCATGCGCATCCCCTACCCGGGAAATGTCATCCATCTGCTCATGGGGGATCTGTTCGCTTGACGTTGTCCACCCCGTCTGAAAGGGGCCTGAGCCCTTAGATAGATAGATTTTTTTTTTTTTACATTTTTAAACAAACTTTTTTAATACTATAAATGTATCAGTGTCAATCACAGTATTAAACAACAGTACACTGCAATCTGCAGTGGCCTACAGCCTTGAAGTGAATCTTTCTGCTTGCATATGATTACTGCGTCATGGCTGATGATTAAGTACCACTCTGACTGGTTCCTGATCATTAGTGGGGACCGAAGCGTTTAACAAGTGTCGGTTGGTAGCTGTCAAAGGAAAGACGTTTATTAACATTACTATACAAATTGCAAAAAGGGGAAAAGGTTAAATACACACTTCAATGATCATTGACGATTAAACACTGAGATGCAGACAGTGCAGCCTGCCAGATGAGTAGTTAAGAGTATATCGGAAATCACACACAGAATTAAACATTTTAATGTGCTTTCAAAAGTAGTTTTCAAAATGTTTTATTCTGCAGCTTTCATAAGCAGAAGGTAAGCGGGCAGGAACAATTAAAATTGCCCCCCTCCAGCTATGGAAGACTATAATGTTCTATTTTCAACATCAGTGGTCGCCAAGCTTTCGGACCACCAAACTCACAGTTTTGATTCCTGCGGACCACTAACATGAATTTTACATGCCAGCTTTACTCTGCCCCCCTTCTCCTGGATCACACTGCTGCCTTATACACACAATTCTCTGGCTCTCTGCCCCCTCCCCCTGGATCACACTGCTGCCTTATACACACAAAATGCTCCAGTTCTCTGATCATACTGCTGCCTTATACACACAATGCTTCGGCTCTCTGCCCCCCCCCCCCAATCACACTGCTGCCTTATACACACAAAATGCTTCGGCTCTCTGATCATACTGCTGCCTTATATGGACAATGCTTCGGCTCTCTGCCCCCCCCCCCCCCCCTTGAATCACGCTGCTGCCTTATACACACACAGAATGCTTCGGCTCCCTGCCCCCTCCCCCTGAATCACACTGCTACACTATAAACACAATACTCCAGCTCTCTGCCCCCCTTCCCCTGGATCACACTGCTGCCTTATATACACAATGCTTCGGCTCTCTGCCCCCCTCCCCCTAGATCACACTGCTGCCTTATACACACACTGCTCCAGCTCTCTGCCCCCCTTCCCGTGGATCACACTGCTGCCTTATACACGAACAATGCTTAAGCCCTCTGCCACTCTCACCCTGAATCACACTGCTGCCTTATATACACACAATGCTTCGGGTCTCTACCCCCCTCTCCCTGGATCACACTGCTTCCTTATACACACACAATGCTTCGGGTCTCTACCCCCCTTTCCCTGGATCACACTGCTGCCTTATATGGACAAAGCTTCGGCTCTCTGCCCCGGATCACACTGCTGCCTTATTCACACAATGCTCCGCCTCTTTGCTCCCCTCCCCCTGGATCACACTGCTGCCTTATACACACAATGCTCTGGCTCTCTGCCCCCTCCTCCTGTATCATAATGCTTCCTTATACACACAATGCTCTGGCTCTCTGCCCCCTCCTCCTGTATCATAATGCTTCCTTATACACACACACACAATACCCTGGCTCTTCTCTCTAAATCCCCCCCCCGCACTCTGCATCACACTGCTGCCTTACACAGACTCATCATTGGATATCACCTCCTTTTCCAGCCATGTGCTCAAGCTCTGTGCTCCCTCCCAGTGTCTCATCAGTGATGGAAGTTCTGTCCTTTACCTTCCGCTCCCTGCACTGCTCCCAGCGCCTCCCTCTGAGTTCACAGGAGAAAGAGAAGGCATTGGGTATCAATGCGCGTTGACAGTCTTGACTGTAATGAGAATGACACTGGAAACAACATTGGGTGGTATACATTCACCACATGTTGACTTGTGGCAGAACCCCTGGGGACCACCAAAATTTTCTTGTGGAAGATCAGTGGTCCATGGACCACTGGTTGGCGATCGCTGCCCTAGAGGATTCGAGAATGCTGAGTAATACTTCCCTTAATCCAGCTGTGGCAGCCGGCGGTCTGGTCCTTTTCTTATGGAAATGTGGGTGGGCAAAGTCTTCAAGTACAATCTGGGTTCAGCTGTGTCGATCGTTCCTGGGATCAGCGGGAGGGGCAATGACCAGACAGACTGGCAAGAACAGCTCCAGGGGACTGTTTGTTGCAACCAGCCCCGGCAGGGAGGAAGATTGTGGGATGATGGATTAAAGGGATGATATATAGTATGTTATACACTAGTGAATAAGCATTATATTCTTCATCTCCTGGGGAAGGCTATTAACCCTGCATTGTACACAGGGGTGCCACTCCTTCCACTAACCTCAACAATTGGGCACCATATCTCCCACTGACACCAACGATGAGGCACCATTCCTTCCACTGACACAAACAGTGGGGCACTATTTTTTTTTCAACTGACACCAACAATGAGGCATGATTACCCCTCCTACTGACCACAGACACTATGTAAATTTTTTTTTACGACCACTGACCACTAAGCCAGAGACACTGTCCATTGATGTCTGGGCATTTCTTGCTCCCGCTGTCCACAGTCTGGCCCTCAAGGTCCGAAGTACAGAAAACTGTCCCTTTGTTCAAAAAGTTTGGAAACCCCCGCTCTACACCTACATATACATCAATAGAATATCACTGTGCATACAACATGCCAGTCCTGTAGGTTGAAGCATATAGTCTAAGTTTCCCACAGACGACATAGACTGTCACCCCGTAAACTCTCCACTTACAGAGGCACAGAACAGGATTAAAAAGGCGTGTAGATGTAAACAGGAGATTAAACAGCTTGGATGCGCTTTTCTGCTACAAACCCGCCATTCCCAGCTGAATACGGCACTCCACGAGCGGACAGATATAATTTTTGCATAAAGAGGATTAGTCGGAGGGGCCTCAAATATCTGCGGCACGTTCCCCATGGCATGCCCTGGATTATAAACTCATTAAACTGTCTCTTTTGTGTTTACGCTCGTTAGCTTAATTTATTGTATTCATTTGCAGAGGGCGGACAGATTCCCAGGCATTATACGGGGTAGCGCAATACTGTTGTCGAACAAGGTCACAAGTTATCCCAAACTGAGGCCAAATGGGTCAGGGGCAAACTAAACCCATTGGTAAATTTTGAGGTTAGGGTAGGAAACCAGAGTTCCAGGAAGAAAAAACTCCACAAAGACAGTGTCTTTGTGCAACTTAACCCGAGACCCCAAAGTAGTAAGAAAAGAGCACTTACACCCCTAAGCAACTTGCTCGATTGTGCATTGCTTCACTTCCATCCAAAAGGACCCGTCCAAAAGTTTCCTAAAGATATACTGTACATTGCACTATATGGACACCAAACCATTACACCTAATTGGGCTTGTTGGATATCTTACTCCACCATGGCCATTATTATGTAGTTGCCCCTCTTTGAGGCTATAACATCCTCCACTCTTTTCTGGGAAGGCGTTCCGCAAGATTTTGGAGTGTCTGTGGAACTTGTGCCGATTTCAGAGGTCAGGTACTGATGTTGGATAAGAAGACCTGGATCACACGTTGGGCCTCCCATTGGGTGCCAAAAAAAATCCCAAAACCTGGCTCACAATCAACATTCCAACTCATCCCAAAGGTTCAGTAGGGTTGAAGTCAGGGCTTTGTGCATGACACTCGAGATCGTACACACCAAACTGGTCATACCATGTATTTATGGAGCTGGTTTTGTGCACAGAGCACTGTCATGGGGGAACAGAAAAGGGTCTTTACCAAACTTACCACAAGGTTGGAAGATCACAATTGTCTACAATGTCTTTTTATGTAGGAGGATTACCAGGACCCTAAACTGGAGACACTTCAACAACAATTTGAAGAGTGGTCCATATAGAAACTTGATAAATTGACCATAATGTTTTGGTTCTATAGTATATACAGCATAATAAATCTCTCCGCATCCATGGATGCAGTCCACTCTCTAAATCCTCTTTTAAGGTTTTTTCTTGCCCACTTTTATGAAAATAAAAACACTCTTGTGATCCAGTGCTACACCTGTATATATGTACACACACACACACACACACACACACATATATATATATATAAATAAAATGACAAAAAAGTCCATGTGAATGTGCTGTTTAATTAACAATTATAATCTTCTAAACTGTACCTATCCTGAAGTGATCTTCACACCAATGAGTAACCACCACCTTTGGCCACTCACCTCCTATATTGACCTATGGTTAGTATGTCTAACGCACTTGTCCCTTTAAGGGCAATATCTGGATAGGATCTGATCCGCCTCTTGGTCTGTTTTTTTCCCAATGACGCTCAGCAGATATCACAAAAGGAAGCTCAGAAATAATATATATGGACCAGCATACTTTGATACCACCTCGTAGCGTTTACCATAAAAACAACCGCATTTATTAATACTTTATAGAGTATACTCACGTTCTGGAGTGCACTAGAAGCTGGTACACAACAGACAAGTAACATGTGTAGAAAGCCACCCTGCGGTATTACTCCTGAACGCTTCAGCTTGTGGATGGATAGTAGGGACCCATCCCCTTAAGGCTGTAGTCTCCGTATAATATCAAGTTCTTTCCATGGTCTATTGTTGTGACATGTCAATAGGCGGGCTCTTGACATAGACAGAGTGTTGAAACGCGTCTAGGGGAGACCACACCGCTTGCTGTATTTAGGAACGGCTCAGAGTCTCGGGAACCACCACGAACGACCTGTTCTTCTTTGAGGTGGTGAGATTATCGGAACTGCCATCACCAGTAGTGTATCATTTACCTGATTGCTGTTTTAAATATAATTTTGTGTAAGTGCAATAGCTTAAGGGTCAGGTGTTTTTGGGACAATAAAAGTTTGCAGTTTCACACGATGAGGATTCTTCTCCTTCTATATGCTTGAGTGGAATAAGAGGATTGCGGGGGTGTTCAGTCTGGAATTGTTCAGGATCAGGACTCCATTCATCTGTCGGGTTGATCGTTACTGAATTCACACGCTGATGTCCTTCAGTTGCTGAGATTGAAGTTGGATTTATTCACCAAGGCGATTGATTATCAGGAGTCCGGTGAGAGCAATTCCTATAGGGAGTGGAATCACATGGTGTGGTGGCGGTGGAACATCTCTTCAGTTGATATTAATGGTCTTATTAATATGAGAAATTACCCAACACCTGAACTGTTACAATTACCTGGGGAATGGCACCAGGATGCAGTATGGGTGGAAGACAAGCTGGCGGAGGCAGCGAGTGTCAGAAACCATGAAATCAGACCGAGACAGAAGTACAGTTAAATCACACTTATTTAATGAAAAAAGTAAACAGAACAAACATAGTCAAAACATAGCCAGAGTTCAGTAACCGGAACGCATAGTCAAACAAGCCAAACGTCAGGAAGCCAGAGATGAGCGTAGTAAAACAGCAAGTAGGATCTGGAGCCAGAAGGGATGTCAGCCAAGCAAGTCCTTTAACAGGAATGACTAAGGCGAAGGCAGAGATCCTCTGGGCTGGACGGCTTAAGTAGGCAGGACTGACAAGCAGGATATCATCAACAGCTGAGTTACTGTGGAGAGATAGGAGCTGGCAATTAGCCGACAGATGAGCAGCCAGCTCAGAGAAGGAAGGGCTGAGCCCAGCCCTGACAGTGTGATGCTTTGTGCAATGTTCTGCTGGGAAACCTTGGCTCCTGCCAATCATGTGGATGTTACATTGACACGTACCATCCTACCTAAACATTGTTGGTGTCAAAAGTACAACCTTTTATGGAAAACAGGTATTCCCTGATGGCAGTGGCCTCTTTCAGCGGGATAATGTGCCCGTCCACACTGCAAAAATGGTTTGAGGAACACGAGTTTGAGAGGTTGACTTGGCCTCCAGATTCTCCAGCTCTCAATCCAATCGAGCATCTGTGGGATGTGCTGGAAAAACAAGTCTGATCCATGGAGGCCTCACCTCCCAACTTACAGGACTTAAAAGACCTGCTACTGACAACTTGGTGCCAGATACCACAGCATACCTTCAGAGGTCTAGTGGGGTCTATGTCTGGACGGGTCAGGGCTGTTTTGGTGGCAAAAGAGGGACCTACTCAATATCAGGCGGGTGGTCATAAAGTTATAGCTGATCGGTGTGTGTGTGTGTGTATATATATATATATATCTATATTGCCAAAAGTATTGGGACGCCTGCCTTTACACGCACATGAACTTTAATGTCATCCCAGTCTTAGTCCGTAGGGTTCAATATTGAGTTGGCCCACCCTTTGCAGCTATAACAGCTTCAACTCTTCTGGGAAGGCCGTCCACAAGGTTTAGGAGTGTGTCTATGGGAATGTTTGACCATTTTTCCAGAAGCGCATTTGTGAGGTCAGGCACTGATGTTGGACGAGAAGGCCTGGCTCTCAGTCTCCGCTCCAATTTATCCCAAAGGTGTTCAATTGGGTTGCGGTCAGGACTGTGCAGGCCCAGTCAAGTTCCTCCACCCCAAACTCGCCCCGCCTCTCTCTCTCTCTCTCTCTATCCTGGGGATGTCATTCCTGAAAATGATCATTGCCTGGCTGTCTGTCTCAGGTTTTAATATCTTTCTGATACAGACGAGGAAGACGGAACCCAAGATCTATATACACGTTCTATGGTCTGGAAAGGTCCATCAATGCTCACATGCCAAAAACCATATTATGATCAGATTGTAAGCCTAAAGCGAACCTGTACTGGGGCTGTCATTCTTTACCTTATGAAAATGCTAACTTGCTGGCTGTCTCACACTTTAGGGCTTGTTCCTACCGGGTGCGACGTGGGAACGCATGCAGAATCACGCTGCCTTTTGCAGCCAAACGGGTGCCATTAATTCTCCACGCATTTAGCAAACGCGCACACTCATCACAAGGCATGGTACTGCAGTACTACGCATTTTGGTGTAACGTAGTCGAAAAATCCTGCTGGCACCTTTTTTCAAAAACGCATAGGGCAGTCCATTGCAATTGATAGGCTGCCCTAAGACGTGGCAGCGCGTGTGCGCGTTTACGTGCAGAAAAAGCATGTGCGCGTTTGGACGCCACCTCCTGGTGTGAATGGGCCCCAAAATCTTTTTCTACCACAGAAGAAGATGGAAGTCAAGATCCGTATACTTTGAAAGAATTGAACCCGTTGGATCAGCATGGCAGCCAGGCACGTAGCATTTTCCAAAGTATCGGTAGGTCACGGTAGAATCTAAATTTCCCAAAAAGACAGGTTTGATGTATGCCTGGGGACAACAAGTCAAGAATCAGGCATTTCGACATCTTTTGACGTTGGCGGTACAAGATAACCTGTTACCGCGGCGTGACGGCGGTGATCTATTATTATTCCATTCGGTGTCTCCCGAGATAACAGATTGGCACCTTGCTCTCCAAAATGATTTTAGGGGAGAAAATAAGTGCAGCGTTTTGTTTTCCATCCCACCCACATTCATATCAGTGGTCGTCATGGAAACCTCAGCGTTCTGATGCAGAGGCAGCGTTCCGGGCGCCGCTGCAGTAGAGAACGCGGAAATTTCACATCTTAAAAGAGTTTCACACATCCGAACTGGCAGATGACAACTCAGAACTTCCACACTTCGACCCCCGTGGGTTCCGTGGGGAGAAGGAAAAGGGGGGGGGGGGGGGGGCGCAGCCTGCGGGCTCCCTTCCAACAAGGTCATGGACTTGCAGCAGACGCGGCAGAGCTTTAACGCTTCACTTTCTAGACTGCGAGAGCAGAAAATGATTTCAAGTGTTTTTTCTTTTAAAAGTTCATTAATTGGGGTTTTATGTATTTTTTGATAAGTTGTATAAAATTATTTTGTTACATTTTGTGACAGGCGCATCCATGACAATTGAATGAACAGAGGGGTGGGGAAGATATCTTTCCAACTTCACATGGGCAACTCCGACTTATCTTTATATTAAATTACCTACATGCCAGCTGGGAGTTAAAAAAAAAAAAAATCAGGCTTGCAGTGGAAGTGTCCAAGGAACCAAGGAAGACAACCCAAGCTAGAGGTCACCAGTGTAACGCCATTTGCAGACTAATGAAAGTAGTAAGCAATGAAAAGTATTTGTTATAGAATCGACTAGCACAACACTGGGTATGTCAGAAAGGTCGGGTGCACGGCATGCCCAAAGGCTTACGTATGCACATCTGCAACCTGTGATCATGAACGTACAGGCATGAGTGTGCACAAATCTGCACATGAATGAGGAGAGATGTGCACGTCCAGCTCTGGTGTCAGTTGCCCAACGTAAAACAAAGCACAACTGAGTTGCTGAGAGGTCATCAGGTCCTGGACACTTGACTTGACCTACGTTCTGTTATCCTGGATTTGACCCAGCTTGCGTCCTGCCTCCTTACCTACTGCCTTGCTACTTCTGGCCTAGACTCTGACCATGCTCCTACATTGGTACTTCTCCTGCTCTTCTGATACCAACCTGGCCTCGACTCTGATCCTGCTCCTGCCTTCCAAATGGGTACTTCTTTCACCCATCTAATAATCACCCTGCTTCTAACCTGGTACTTCTGCAGCCCATCTAATTTTGATAATAGCCTTGACTGAACCTGCTCCTCACTTGGTACTTCTGCTCTTCTTATACCAACCCTGGCCTAGACTCGGACCCTTCTCCTACCTTGGTACTTCAGCTCTTTGGAGACTAACCCTGGCCTAGACTTGGACCCTGCTTCTGCCTTTTCAAACGGCACCTCTGTTGCCCATCTAATATTCACCCTGGCCTGGACTCTGGTCCTGCTCTTACCTTTGTACTTCTGATGCCCATCTAAAGTTGACCCTGGCCTGAACTAGGACCTTGCTCCTACCTTGGCACTTCTACTGCCCTTCTGATATTAAGCCTGTCCTAGACTCTGACCCTGCTCCTGCTTTCAGAATGGGTACCTCTGTTGCCCTTCTAATATTCACCCTGCTCCAACCTTGGCACTTCTGCTGCCCGTTAAGTATTGACCCTAGCCTAGAATCTGACCCTGCTTCTAACTTGGTACTTCTGCTGTCCATCTAATGTTGACCCTGGCCTGAACTCTGACCCTCCTCCTACCTTGGTACTTTTGCTGTCCATCTAGTATTGACTGTGACCTGAACTCTGACCCTGCTCCTACCTTAGTACTACTGCTGCCCATCTAGTATTGACTCTGGCCTAGATTCTGAACCTGCTTCTTCCTTGGTACTTCTGGCCTAGATTCTGACCTTACACTTAATCTGGTACTTCTGTTGCCCATCCAATAACGACCCTGGCCTGGACTCTGACCCTGCTTCTACCTTGGAACTTCTGCTGCCCATCTAATTTTGACCCTGGTTTGGAATTTAACCCTGCTCCTGCCTTGGTACTTCTGTTGGCCATCTAGTATTGACTCTGGTCTAGAGTTTGACTCTGCTGGTACTTCTGCTGCCCATCTTATATTGACCCTGGCCTAAACTCTGACCCTCCTCCTACCTTGGTACTTTTGCTGCCCATCTAGTATTAACTGTGACCTGAACTCTGATCCTGCTCCTAGCTTCGTACTACTGCTGCTCATCTAGTATTGACCCTGGCCTAGATTCTGACCCTGCTTCTTCCTTGGTACAACCGCTGCCCATCCATTATTGACTCTGGTCTAGATTCTGACCCTACTCTTACCCTGGTACTTCTGCTGCCCATTTAATATTGACCCTGGCCTGGACTCTGACCCTCCTCTTACCTTAGTTCCTCATCTGATGGGAACCTTGGCCTGGACTCCGACCCTGCTTCTACTTTGGTGCTTCTGCTGCCCATCTAATATTGACCCTGGCCTGGACTCTGAACCTCCTCCCACCTTAGTTCCTCATTTGAGGTTAACCTTGGCCTTGACTCAGACCCTGCTCATACTTTGGTACTTCTGCTACCCATCCAATTTTGACAATGGCCCGGACTATGACCCTGCTGTGAACGGGTCCTCAAGGTTTACATTAAGTTTACAGTGGTATTAAACCCAAAACCGAAAACATAATATAGTACAGCTTACCAATCATTAGATGTGGCAGCTGCATTCATTTTCTTTTTTTAGGCTGTTTTCCCCTCCGTTTTTACCTGGTGATCTGGCCAGTAAAACACCTCCTGTCTTCATCCCCCCCCCCCACTCTGGATGAAGGAGCACAGGGGGCACCTTTGGACAGCACGATTTTCAGTCTGGTGGGAGGGAAGTGTTAGACTAGCAGATTTACTTACACTAACAAATTGAAGCCAAACTCCAGCTAATACTTTCTAACCAGTTACAGTAACAGTTTTTTTTTTCTTTTGGGATATAAATTTTGCATGAATAAACAAAAGCTGATCATTGTAAACAACCCGGTCAGTGTTAAGTGGCTTGTGAAAAAAACAACAGACTTATTTGGATGGATCACCAGATGGAAATAGAAGAAAGAAAGCCTAAAAAGAAAACGAAAGCAGCCATCACATCTAAAAATTGGTAAGTTACAAAATAATTAAAAATGTATAAATAAAAATGTTCTTTTGGGTTTAATACCGCTTTAATAAAATAAACAAGATATAAATCAGCTGACCTGCATTGCTTCTGTTTCAATTTATAAAAGATATTTCAAATAAAACAGTAACAATGTAACAAGTCCCCGAAGGTTGCACAGAAAATATATATAGGGGTATGATAGGATCACTATATGTAACAAACACTGGGGCCACTCCACATGCACCCCGCCATGACAATAGATACACAATGGATGGACGATGGATGAACAATAGATGGACGATGGATGACCAGGGCTGGACGATGGATGACCAGGGCTGGACGATGGATGACCAGGGCTGGACGATGGATGACCAGGGCTGGACGATGGATGACCAGGGCTGGACTATGGATGACCAGGGCTGGACTATGGATGACCAGGGCTGGACTATGGATGACCAGGGCTGGACTATGGATGACCAGGGCTGGACTATGGATGACCAGGGCTGGACTATGGATGACCAGGGCTGGACTATGGATGACCAGGGCTGGACTATGGATGACCAGGGCTGGACTATGGATGACCAGGGCTGGACTATGGATGACCAGGGCTGGACTATGGATGACCAGGGCTGGACTATGGATGACCAGGGCTGGACTATGGATGACCAGGGCTGGACTATGGATGACCAGGGCTGGACTATGGATGACCAGGGCTGGACTATGGATGACCAGGGCTGGACTATGGATGACCAGGGCTGGACTATGGATGACCAGGGCTGGACTATGGATGACCAGGGCTGGACTATGGATGACCAGGGCTGGACTATGGATGAACAGGGCTGGACTATGGATGACCAGGGCTGGACGATGGATGACCATGGCTGGACGATGGATGACCATGGCTGGACGATGGATGACTACGGCTCGCTGTGGGAGGCGGTGGTTACTCTGGAACAGTCGCCGGGTCCATGGATTGCTTACAATCAGCGGCACGGCTCTTCTCACCACCACACAACGTCTGTCCACAACTGCGCCCGCAATTTGTCTTTGGCTTCCGCCACAATGACAGATCAAACTCCCCCCTCCAATTACCCAAGACAGCTCAATTAACACTTGCAACGCCGCAAAAGGCCAAGGAGCCACAGATGCCTATGGCAGCAAAGCCATTACGGAAGTTATTTGAACAATTGACTGCCAGAGGCCTGACATTTATATCACTGCAAAAGGTTGGTGGCTCGGGGGAGACAACACAAAGGAAACGTCGAGACGCTGACCACCACCATCCTCCTTCATCCGCGGGAAGGGGTGACCGCACTGACTCCATCTTGATTGCTAATGAAGATGAATCATCTCATCCGAGGAGAGAGAGAGATCACAGAGAAGAGGGAAGGAGGCGGAACGATGGGAGGTGGATGTCAGACAAAAACAAGAGATACAATTAAAATAAATCCAAACCCAACCGCTAAATCTCATCCTATTATTACCAATATTATTAATCCCATAGGCACCAACATGTTCATTTAAATGAATTAAATAGCATTTTGAGTTTGTGGTGCTCAGATTCCATGTAGTTCTTCTTTAACCCCTTCATGCCAACTGTACGCAAATATGCGGCCCCACTGGACTGGGCTTTTTTCCGTGGGGTCGCAGATTTGCGCATCTCCCTTTTGCCGCATGGAACGCTTCCAGCACAGAGACCGGGGTCTTACTGCGAGCCCTGTACCAAAGATTGGGACCCAGAACTTCCGGTTCTGGATCACCCAATCACTTTGATAGCCTCTGATTGATCAGTCACTGTAAAGCCCACCCCCGTGATTTCCTTCTCTTTGAATGAAGAAGAGCGATACATTGTATCTCTCTATCTCTCTCCTTGGAGAAAAAAAAACCTAGATTAAGGTTTGATCTAGATCAGTGCCAGGGTAAGTGTTTGGGTCATATATATAATATAATATAATATAATATAATATAACTAGGTGACCCATGGGAAACATCGGTTATTTTTCTAGTTCCTTTACCAGGGTGACAATTATAAATCATTCTGTAGTAAAATCACTACAGAGTTGTCACCCTGTGGACATGGTAGTCCTAATTATATATATATATATATTAGGATTAAATAAAATAAATAAAAAATAAATAATAATAAAAATAAATAATAATAAAAAAAAAAATGCATAAAAAAAAAAAGTAGGAGTGAGGAGCTAAGCCACTGCTGGGAGAAAGGTGCAGAGGTTATGAGCTGCTAAATCAGTGCTGTGAGGGAGTAGCCGAGTTGAGGGTGAATTGCTCCAAAAGTCTTAAAGCGTAACCACTGCTTGTTTAGAATATGTAAATATGTGGAGTCACTGCTGGGAGGAAGGAGCTGAGCTGCTGAGGCATTGCTGGTAGGGAGGAGCTGAGAAGTCACTGCTGGAAGGGAGGAGCTGAACTACCAAGTCACTGCTGGAAGGGAGGAGCTGAGCTGCTGAGTCACTGCTGGAAGGGAGGAGCTGAGCTGCTGAGTTACTGCTGGAAGGGAGGAGCTGAGCTGCTGAGCCACGAGTTGAGCTGCCGAGTCATTGCTGCGAGCGAAGAGCTGAGCTGCTGAGCTGGGAGGGAGGAGCTGAGCTGCTGAGTCACTGCTGGAAGGGCGGAAATGAGCTGCTGAGTCACTGCTGGAAGGGAGGAGCTGAGCTGCTGAGTCATTGCTGGGAGAAAGAAGCTGAGCTGCTGAGTCATTGCTGGGAGGAAGAAGATGAGCTGCTGAGTCATTGCTGGGAGGAAGAAGCTGAGCTGCTGAGCCACTGCTGGAAGGGAGGAGCTGAGCTTCTGAGTCACTGCTGGAAGGAAGGAGCTGAGCTGCTGAGTCATTGTTCGGAGGGAGGAGCTGAGCTGCTGAGTCACTGCTGGAAGGGAGGAGGGTGAGGGTGAATTGCTCCAAAAGTCTTAAAGCGTAACCACTGCTTGTTTAGAATATGTAAATATGTTAAGTCACTGCTGGGAGGAAGGAGCTGAGCTGCTGAGACATTGCTGGTAGGGAGGAGCTGAGAAGTCACTGCTTGAAGGGAGGAGTTGAGCTGCCAAGTCACTGCTGGAAGGGAGGAGCAGAGCTGCTGAGTCACTGCTGGAAGGGAGGAGCTGAGCTGCTGAGTCACTGCTGGAAGGGAGGAGCTGAGCTGCTGAGTCACTGCTGGAAGGGAGGAGCTGAGCTGCTGAGTCACTGCTGGAAGGGAGGAGCTGAGCTGCTGAGTCACTGCTGGAAGGGAGGAGCTGAGCTGCTGAGGCATTGCTGCAAGGGAGGAGCTGAGCTGCTGAGCCACTGCTGGGAGGGAGGAGTTGAGCTGCCGAGTCATTGCTGCAAGCGAGGAGCTGAGCTGCTGAGCTGGGGGGGAGGAGCTGAGTCACTGCTGGAAGGAAGGAGCTGAGCTGCTGAGTCATTGCTGGAAGGGAGGAGCTGAGCTGCTGAGTTATTGCTGGGAGGAAGGAGCTGAGCTGCTGAGCCACTGCTGGAAGGGAGGAGCTGAGCTGCTGAGTTATTGCTGGGAGGAAGGAGCTGAGCTGCTGAGTTATTGCTGGGAGGAAGGAGCTGAGCTGCTGAGCCACTGCTGGAAGGGAGGAGCTGAGCTGCTGAGTCATTGCTGGGAGAGAAGAGCTGAGCTGCAGAGTCACTGCTGGAAGGGAGGAGCTGAGCTGCTGAGTCACTGCTGGAAGGAAGGAGCTGAGCTGCTGAGTCACTGCTGGGATGAGGAGCTGAGCTGCCGAGTCATTGCTGCAAGCGAGGAGCTGAGCTGCTGAGCTGGGAGGGAGGAGCTGAGTCACTGCTGGAAGGAAGGAGCTGAGCTGCTGAGTCATTGCTGGAAGGGAGGAGCTGAGCTGCTGAGTTATTGCTGGGAGGAAGGAGCTGAGCTGCTGAGCCACTGCTGGAAGGGAGGAGCTGAGCTGCTGAGTCATTGCTGGAAGGGAGGAGCTGAGCTGCTGAGTTATTGCTGGGAGGAAGGAGCTGAGCTGCTGAGTTATTGCTGGGAGGAAGGAGCTGAGCTGCTGAGCCACTGCTGGAAGGGAGGAGCTGAGCTGCTGAGTCACTGCTGGAAGGAAGGAGCTGAGCTGCTGAGTCACTGCTGGGATGAGGAGCTGAGCTGCTGAGTCACTGCTGGGATGAGGAGCTGAGCTGCTGAGTCACTGCTGGAAGGGAGGACCTGAGCTGCTGAGTCATTGCTGGAAGGGAGGAGCTGAGCTGCTGAGCCACTGCTGGAAGGGAGGAGCTGAGCTGCTGAGCCACTGCTGGAAGGGAAGAGCTGAGCTGCAGAGTCACTGCTGGAAGGGAAGAGCTGAGCTGCAGAGTCACTGCTGAAAGGAAGGAGCTGAGCTGCTGAGTCACTGCTGGAAGGAAGGAGCTGAGCTGCTGAGTCACTGCTGGAAGGAAGGAGCTGAGCTGCTGAGTCATTGTTGGGAGGGAAGAGCTGAGCTGCTGAGTCACTGCTGGAAGGGAGGAGGGTGAGGGTGAATTGCTCCAAAAGTCTTAAAGCGTAACCACTGCTTGTTTAGAATATGTAAATATGTTAAGTCACTGCTGGGAGGAAGGAGCTGAGCTGCTGAGGCATTGCTGGTAGGGAGGAGCTGAGAAGTCACTGCTTGAAGGGAGGAGTTGAGCTGCCAAGTCACTGCTGGAAGGGAGGAGCTGGGCTGCTGAGTCACTGTTGGAAGGGAGGAGCTGAGCTGCTGAGTCACTGCTGGAAGGGAGGAGCTGAGCTGCTGAGTCACTGCTGGAAGGGAGGAGCTGAGCTGCTGAGTCACTGCTGGAAGGGAGGAGCTGAGCTGCTGAGTCACTGCTGGAAGGGAGGAGCTGAGCTGCTAAGTCACTGCTGGAAGGGAGGAGCTGAGCTGCTGAGGCATTGCTGGAAGGGAGGAGCTGAGCTGCTGAGGCATTGCTGGAAGGGAGGAGCTGAGCTGCTGAGCCACTGCTGGGAGGGAGGAGTTCAGCTGCCGAGTCATTGCTGCAAGCGAGGAGCTGAGCTGCTGAGCTGGAAGGGAGGAGCTGAGCTGCTGAGTTATTGCTGGGAGGAAGGAGCTGAGATGCTGAGCCACTGCTGGGAGGGAAGAGCTGAGCTGCAGAGTCACTGCTGGAAGGGAGGAGCTGAGCTGCTGAGTCACTGCTAGAAGGATGGAGCTGAGCTGCTGAGTCATTGCTGGGAGGGAAGAGCTGAGCTGCAGAGTCACTGCTGGAAGGGAGGAGCTGAGCTGCTGAGTCACTGCTAGAAGGATGGAGCTGAGCTGCTGAGTCATTGCTGGGAGGGAGGAGCTGAGCTGCTGAGTCATTGCTGGGAGGGAGGAGCTGAGCTGCTGAGTCATTGCTGGGAGGGAGGAGCTGAGCTGCTGAGTCATTGCTGGGAGGGAGGAGCTGAGCTGCTGAGTCATTGCTGGAAGGGAGGAGCTGAGCTGCTGAGTCACTGCTGGAAGGGAGGAGCTGAGCTGCTGAGTCATTGCTAGGAGGGAGGAGCTGAGCTGCTGAGTCACTGCTGGAAGGGAGAAGCTGAGCTGCTGAGTCATTGCTGGGAGGGAGGAGCTGAGCTGCTGAGTCATTGCTGGGAGGGAGGAGCTGAGCTGCTGAGTCACTGCTGGGATGAGGAGCTGAGCTGCTGAGTCACTGCTGGAAGGGAGGACCTGAGCTGCTGAGTCATTGCTGGAAGGGAGGACCTGAGCTGCTGAGTCATTGCTGGAAGGGAGGAGCTGAGCTGCTGAGTTATTGCTGGGAGGAAGGAGCTGAGCTGCTGAGCCACTGCTGGAAGGGAGGAGCTGAGCTGCTGAGTCATTGCTGGGAGGGAAGAGCTGAGCTGCAGAGTCACTGCTGGAAGGGAGGAGCTGAGCTGCTGAGTCACTGATGAAAGGAAGGAGCTGAGCTGCTGAGTCACTGATGAAAGGAAGGAGCTGAGCTGCTGAGTCACTGATGAAAGGAAGGAGCTGAGCTGCTGAGTCACTGATGAAAGGAAGGAGCTGAGCTGCTGAGTCACTGCTGGAAGGAAGGAGCTGAGCTGCTGAGTCACTGCTGGAAGGAAGGAGCTGAGCTGCTGAGTCATTGCTGGGAGGGAGGAGCTGAGCTGCTGAGTCATTGCTGGGAGGGAGGAGCTGAGCTGCTGAGTCACTGCTGGGATGAGGAGCTGAGCTGCTGAGTCTCTGCTGGAAGGGAGGAGCGGAGTTGCTCAGTCACTGCTAAAAGGGAGGTGCAGAGGAGCTGAGCTGACAAGTCATGGCTGGAAGCCAGGCACTGAGCTGCTGAGTCATTGCTGGGAGAAGGAAGCAGAACAGCTGAGCTGTAGAGTCACTACTGGAAGGGGGGAGCAGAGGAGCTGTGCTGCTAAGTCACTACTGAAAGGGAGGGGCAGATGGCAGGCGGATGAAGCGGGTGATCAGAAGACGGTCGATGATAAACGCAGACGCTCCTCAGACAATAGCTCTACCGGCTTGGTGAAGTGTTAATCGATCTTTCCGGGTCTTACAACCTGTCAGGCATAGTTAGCGCGCCGGAGAGCTCTCTGATAACGGGAAGCCGCCTCTCCGGTCCAGTTGCGTAGCAACGCCACTTTCCCTGTTGCCGTTTTCTGCACCAGCTCTGCCCGCAGCAAGTGTCAGAGTCAGAAGGGCCGCGGTTATCAGCTTATTGCCTGCTGACGACACGTTGATGGGCCCGTGTGACGGGACGCAGTCTGGCCTTTTTTTTCCTTCTATGAATTGCGCAAAGCTGGAAAGATTAATCTTCCTGTCAAACCATTAATGCCACATAATAAGGGAACAAAGGTTCCCGGCTATAGTGTCTTCCCTGTCCTATTTAATTGCTTCCCCCCCTCCCCCATAATACTGTCGTGCCTGCTCTTTTCAAAGAAATGTTAAAACAATTAACATTTTCTGTTTTTAACTAAAATACTCTTTTTTTCATCCTGTGTTGCATCTCAGTGATGCTGGTCTCCTGCAGCCTCTTTGCATCTGCTTCCTGCCTACATGCACTCCAGCGATGGCTGCATGGCATTTCCCAGGGTGGGTTTTCTTATGGTGACAACAGGTGGACCGTGGCTGTGTGATGTGGGTTGAAATAGGGAAAGTTCACCAGCAACTTCTAGGCAAGAACGACATTTGATGTAGCAGATAGGGGGATGAGACAAAATATTTAGCACTGGCAGGGGTGCTTACAATGATCAGCTTTTATTTATGTAAAACCTTTATCCCAAAAGGAAAAAAAAGGTTACTGATTATAAAGTGTGATCTGGAGTTTGTCTTTAATTTGTTCTTTGTGTATCTAAATCTGCTAGTCCATCTAACACTTCCCTCCTCCAGACCAACAATGCTACTGTTCAAAGGTGCTCCCCTGGCACGAAAGGAAAGAGCTTAACGTCATACAAAGACATTGTAGACAATTGTGCTCTTCCAACCTTGTGATAACAGTTTGGTGAAGACCCTTTTCTGTTCCAGCATGACTGTCCCTTGTGTACAAAGCTAGCTCCATAAAAGACATGGTGTGACCAGTTTGGTGTGGAGGAGCTCGAGTGTCCTGTACAGAGCCCTGACCTCAACCCTACTGATCACCTTTAGGAGTAACTGGAACACCAATGCTGACCCAGATCTTCTAATCCAATATCAGTAACTGAGCTTACAGGCTTGTGACTAAACTCCACCATTAATGGTATATTTTCATGTATAGCACACATCTAGGATTCCATAAAACGGTCAGCCCATTCCAAACATATACATCATAAGGCCCAACGTATGTGGACACTTCTCCCAATTACTGAGTTCAGGTGTCTCCAGGGAAGGGTTCTGTTAATACTCCATCATACAAAAGACATTGTAGACAACCTTTCTTACAACCTTTTTGGTAGCAGTTTGGTGAAGACCCTTTTCTGATCCAGCATGACTGTGTCCCCCCCCCTGTGTACAAAGCCATCTTTATAAAAGACATGACCAGTTTAGTGTGAAGGAACTGGTGTCCTGCACAGAGCCCTGACCTCATCCCTACTGATCACCTTTGAGATTAATTGGAATTCTAATACCGCCTACACACGCTTGGACATTCCGACAACAAAATCATGGATTTTTTTCCGACAGATGTTGGCTCAAACTTGTCTTGCATACACACGGTTGTACAAATGTTGTCAGAAATTCCAAACGTCAAGAACGCGGTGACGTACAACACGTACGACGAGCTAAGAAAAATTAAGTTCAATAGCCAGTGTGGCTCTTCCGCTTGATTCCGAGCATGCGTGGAATTTTGTGCGTCAGAATTGTCTACACACGATCAGAATTTTCGACATCTGGATTTTGTTGTCAGAAAATTTGGGAAACTTTGACAACAAATGTCCGATGGAGCCTACACACTGTCGGAATTGCCGACAGCAAGCTCCCATCGAGCAGAAATTCCGAGCGTGTGTACGCGGCATAATAGTGAGCTAGGTCATCTCATCCAACATCTGTATCTGACCTTACAAATGGTACAAATTCCCACAGACACCCTTCAAAATCTTGTGGAAAGTCTTCCCAGAAGAGTGGAGGATGTTAGACCTGCAAAGGTGGGGCATCTTCATATTCATGGAAATGGTTTTGGAATGGAGGGCAACTCCATATTAGCAGTCATGGTTTTATAAAGGGCGTAACTTCATATTAATGGCCATAGTTTTGGAATAGGGGGGCGACTCCATATTAAATAGCCATGGTTTTGGAATGGGGAACAACTCTAAATTAATGGCCATGGAATGGATTTGGATTGCGGGCAGCTCCATGTTAATGGCCTTGGTTTTGGAATGGGGGGCAACTCCATATTAATGGCCATGGTTTTGGAATGGGGGGGGGGGCAACTCCATATTAATGACTATGGTTTTTTGGAATGGGGGGTAATTTAATCATAATGGCCATGGTTTTGGAATGGGGAGCAAATATATTAATGGCCATGGTTTTGGAATGGGGAGCAACTATATTAATGGCCGTGGATTTGGAATGGGGAGCAACTATATTAATGGCCATGGTTTTGGAATGGGGAGTAACTCCATATTAATAGCCACGATTATGGAATGGGGGGGGGCAACTCCATATTAATGGCCATGGTTTTTGGAATGGGGGGGTAACTCCATAATAATGCCCATGGTTTTAAAATGGGGAGCAACACCATATTAATACGGTTTTGAAATGGGGGGGGGCAACTCCATATTAATGACCATGGTTTTGGAGTAGGATATACGACTCAACCTTGTGGTAACAGTTTGGTGAAGACCCCTTTCTGTTCTAGCATGACTGTGCGCCCCCCCCCCCCCCCCCCCCCCATGCAAAGCCAGCTCCTTAAAAGACATGGTTTGACCAGTTTGGTGTGGAGGAACTCGAGTGTCCTGCACAGACCTGACCTCATCCCTACTGATCACCTTTGGACCTCAACCCTACTGAACACCTTTGGGATAAATTTGAACACCAATGGTAAACTACATGCTCTTCCCAGAAGAGTAGAAGCTGTTATAGCCACAAAGGGGACAATTTCATAATAATGTCCATGGTTCTGTAATAGAATGTCCAACAAGCTAATAAAGGCATGATGGTCAGGTGTCCCCCAATCTTAGGCCATACAGTATAGTTTTGGAAAATCTAAAGGAGATTTTAGCAGAGATTATTTGATCAGTATGGCCAGGTTCTCTGAGAGTCATGTGACTTCTCCCAGCAGCCTTTGTCCAGCCGTGACCAAAAGCGGGAAAGATAAAAAAAAAGAAACAAAAAAAGTATGAGCACAGGTGATAAAAGTTGTGCTTTTGGCACCTCTATCCCCGGATGTCTGAGGCACGATGATAAATATGGCCTGATACACAGAATTAAAGACACCTTTCCCTATATTTGATGTTTCCCACCAAGATGGCTACCATAAAGCATTGTAAGCTGTTGCGGCAGAATGCCAAGCAGGAAGAAAATTACAAGAAGCTTTAATAATGCACCGCAGAAAAAGATCATAAAAATAACCTGTCAAGCCTTCTTGAGGAGGCATTCCTTATCCACAGCAAAAAATTTGATGTTGTCAAGACTAATAATGGCAATAGTAATAAACATCGGTGGGGTAAACGCATGAGTGATTGCAAATCTAATCACGCGCTGCAAAAACACACAGCGATATTTTTGTCTCGGTGCACAGCTTATGTGACACAGAGGCATCTGTCTATTCCAAGGGAAGGAGAGGGAAAAATAGCATTCCTGGCTTAAAGTGAACATGTGCTCGGATTATACAGGTTGAAATATTTATGTATTTCGAATAAGCAGTAAAAGCGCTTAAAAAAAAAAAAAAAAAAAAAAACAGCCTCCATTCACCTATGTAGCCAAAGGCATTGTGAATAAATTCATCTTCAAAATTTAGAACAGAGGCGCTGAAATCAAAGCTCCTCCCCCCTATTTTCTATGACAGCACAATTTTGGCAGCGTGCCAGCTTTCCAATGTAAACAAACACTAGGTGCATGTGAAGGAAAGTGGTGTGCATGCTACTGGGTGAGGGGGGGGGGGGTTGGTGTTTTGCTCTAAAGTTTGATTTAAAGTGTTAGTTCACCTTCACCTTTTCAGAGCAAATGAAAAAGTAAACAGCCTACACCCACCCCCCTACCCACCTCCCAGGACCACTACTTTTAGCGAATACAGAACCAAGTATCATTTTTGGTTTCAAGTAGTTATATAAAATTTGTTAATAAAAAGCGGTAAAATGGGTCCCCAGCAGCCAGCAATAAAAGATCCCCCAGCAACAATAGATCCCTCCCAGCAACTATAGACCTCCAGGAAGAAAAGATTCCCCAGCAGCACTAGACCCTCACCAGCATCAAAAGACCCCTTCTCATAGAAAACTAGATCTCCCCCAGCAACAATAGACCTCTTCAGCAAAAATAGATCCCCCCAGTGACAATAGATCCCCACAACAGTCAGCATCCATAGACCCTGTAGCACGGCCCAACACCCCTTGGCAATGTATACATTCAGTGCTGGAGGTGCCGGAACTGTGCTCCCCCGCGTTCACGCTGAAAAAAAACTCTGCCCCCTGGTCCCCGTTGTACTTACCTCTGTGAGTGATGAGCGGTCAGTGCCGGTGAAGCGGTCCAGGGATGTAAAATCCCTGCTATTCTCTGTGCAGTGCTTCCTGGGCGTATCAGAGGGATGCTCTGTGCCGGTGCTGACCAATCAGAATTATTCCAATTCATCTTGGAAGCCCTGAAGAGAGAGAAGAGGAAGAAGAACAGGGATTTCAAATCCCTGGACCGCGGCACCAGCTGAATGGGCACTAACAGCTCATCGTCCATGGAGGCAAGCACAGCAAGGAACGGGGGAGGGGATGATATCGGGTATATGCACCCAAGGGATAGTCAAAATGGTAAGATAGGAAGCACAGGCTGGCCTAGGCAGGAGCCGCTGGTGCAGAGGAAGGAAGACTCACTGTGCACTACCCTAGCTGAACGTGCCGGCAACGCTAAACCTCCATGCGCACCATGGAAAGGCAGGGTAGTCACCCTGCTACAGAAGGTGGCAGAGAACAGTTAAAACTAGAGATTAATTTTATTAATTTTTTTAATCCGCGACAGTGCTGAAAATGAAAAACAAAAACCATTAAGTGAACAAAAAGACGAGCATGTATACACAGACTAAAAAGTGCACTTAAGGGTGTAAAAGGACCTCTCCCTGATCCCCCCCGAGGAACAAGGCTCCTGACAGGGACATAGTAGGGTACAACATGGTCCACCTAGTCAGAAGGCCTGGTAGACCCCCCTCTCCTCGTGGTCAGATGAATCCAACCACCGATTACTAGGTCGAGAGGCTCTCACAAAGAGAGTCCTCGCCCCAGGAGCAGAGGAGGAAGGAACCTGAAGGCCACACATCCTCCCCCAAGCCCAAGGACTCACACCCTCCATCTTAGTGAAAAAACACACACACGTAAAAGTGACAAAACGTGAAAAGAAAATAAAATAAATAAGTGGCCGTGCAATGTGCACTGGCTAGACCCCGAGACCTGGTAACAAAAATTGCCCCAGACTTAAGCCCGAAGGCCTAGACTTAAAAGCCGTAGTGCAGGGAAAGCTTTAGTGCTCTGACCTTCTGTCGTTTCACACTGTGGGGTCCCACACCCAAGTATTACTAAGAGCACCCCTAGGGCGACCACTCCCAGGGGGCACAAACATAGCCGACTCTCTGCCTTCCCAGCCCATGGCCAGACAAGGTAGATCTGTTTAAACCAGAAGGAACTGGGCCCAGACAGTTTTTTTACCGGAGAAATTACTTCTGTGCCTCAACAGCCTGTGGGCGCCCTGCTTTCTGTTCCAGCCAGTACTAGCCTTCAGGGTCCCCATCATACCAGCAGGGATACCACAGTGACCCACCCCAGCTCCTGGTTAAGTCAAAATGGCGGCATAGCACCCCTACTGGACGCTAATAAGAACAGATACTACACTTGATCTTAGCCAAAATGGTTATTAATATTGCAGATCAAGGCAGCACAAGATAAAGAACACCAACAGAGCAATAAAGATAATCTAAGCTCCAGGCAGCTTCTTCACCAAGGCCCTTGATGGTGGGGAAGAACTTTCAGCAAGCTGGAACCAGGTTGCATCCCCCAGGTACGTCCAGCTGACTATACACAGACCACTCACATATACAGAGTACAGATGGCAGGAGACAGAAGAGGATCCAGGAAACAAGCCAAGGTCAAGGCAAGCGGCAGACACGAGCCGAGGTCAAGGCAAGCAGCAGACAAGCACAGACGAAAGATGAAGTCGGGGTTGGTACACGGGAAGTCAGGCACTGAATACACCAAAAACACTAGGCAAACAGGAGCTCATAGAACTAGGAAGTTGCTCAGGCAACACGGAAAGCAATGAGCAGGTCTTATATAGGGAAGCAAACTAGGAAACAGGCCTGGAAGTGATAGAGGGGAAGGAAATAAAACCCCAAAGAATAACAACAGGTGACACCCATAGGTGAGAACAGAAGCCAAACAGCACATGTGAAAAGAATCAGAGGTCTAGCAGAACCACTGTTCAAGGAGGTAAGAATACACAGGCCAGAAACTGCAAACTAAACCGTAACATTACTGTTCTGCTTTATTTACTTGTGTGTAAATCTCAGCTTGAGCTATTGAGCTCTTTACATATTCTGTTTTTTTTTACAACAGAGGGATTATTGAGCAGGGTGGCCATATGGCTCATGACATGTTTTTACCCAACAAAAATATTTTCTCCCATAGCTCAGTAGAGGACACGGCACTTGTATTCTTCAATGTGCTCCTCACAGGAGGCTTGGACACTATGCAAAAGCTTCTTAGCGTTCAGTTGCAGCAAGCAGTGAACAAGGACAACCAACAAAAGAAAATAGTGGCAATCCTTCCAACCCAAAAGGAAGCATAACTCTAGATCCAGCAGAGCTACCTCCTCAGGGCACCAAACTAAAGTGAGCTGTAGATCAAGTGTGGGGGTGCAGCCACTAGAGGGTCCTTATTCTTTTTTTGCATAGTATTCAAACCTCTTCTAAACAGTACATTAAAGAAGTGTGGTGCCCATCAAATGAATGCGGTCACACTTTTTGTTGCAATGTCAGTTTATATAATCTCCACTGGATTATGCTTCTCTGAAGCTGCAAATAGTTACTTGTACTCACCAGTGCCGGCAGAAGCAGGTCAGCAAAATACACAAAGCCGGCCCCCAAGGAGAAACCAACGGCGGCAGGGAGGAAAGCCAGGCTTCCATACTCCGCCGACATCTCAATAGCTGGGGCCAGGAGAGACCAATAAGAGGCTGCCAACATCACCTAGGAGGAAAAAGATCAAACAATCAGAATGAGAGATACCCCACTGCACAACCAGGGGACATGTATAACATATAACAAGGATGCCAAAGTGATAGGGAAATTTGCATATTCTCTATGGCTCACAATATCTAATAAAGCTTCTAATATTTGGTTAGTCTGGTAACTTTTAGCGGACTCATGTGATTGGAATGCTATTGTAAGCTGACCCTATGGACAAGCCAGCCTCCTCTCCTTCAGGAATGTGCCTATTGCCTCAGAAGGTCAAATTATTGCTTCCAAGGGGAGTTGGCTGGGGGGTGGTCTTTTCCTTACATTCAAGTTCTATATTACCACAGCCAAAACTGGTAAGATTTTGGTCTCACAACAGAGCTGCATTAAGCATGCGTCTGTCTGATTATCTGGCCATGCTGCGTAAAAGCAGACTCCATGGCAAAGCAGCATCTTTAGTTAAGTATTCTCTCCTAATATTTTCATTATCTTCATTTGTGTCTGTCATTACGTTTTAAAAAAAAAGTCATACTTGTAAGTATTTGTGTGATCTCTCTTCGCACAAATCGAACGCAACCTCAAAAACATGACAAAAAACACGTGGTACCAGAAGTGGGGCGTTTGATTTGTGTAAACTAGAGATACAAATAAATGAATGTGACAAAACAAAAAGTCATACATAGGATGTCCTCCCAGAACGCGCCTTGCGCTGCGGAACGATCCGTCACTGGCTGGTGTTCATCGCTGCCGGTACCATGTGATTGTTGTAACCAATTACAGCCGATCACATGACAATTGTTCACAATGAATGGCTTCCTTTCATGCTATCCATTATGTGCAATTGTGTTGCTAGCTGTGATTGGTCACAGTGATCACATGGTACAGACAGGGCCAATCCCAGTCCATACTGTAACATGTGATTAGCTGTGGGCAATCACAGCTAATCACAATACATAGTGAACGAATCGGTTACAATCAGTAAAAATGGTTGCTTATACCAGTGAAATTCACTGGTATAAGCAATCATAATGTGTAAAAAAAAAAAAAAACCCTCATCATTTCCCCAGAGTAGTACAATGTAACTGTTGAAAAATAAAATTAGCATTTTTTTGTTTTTGTTTTACATACTGTCACCAGTGTTCCTGATCACCGCTACACCATATATATGATAATGCTGTACTGCACTGGTAACATTATGTTAAAAAAAAAAATTTTAAAAATTTAAAAAAAAAATTTTAAAAAAATGTAAAAAGTTAAAAAAAATTTTTAAAAAACTCAAAAACCACACACTTTTTTCAATTTCTTCATTTTCCAAAAAATTGTGACAAAAAATTGCAACTTCAAAAAACTCGCCATGCCTCTTACTAAATACCTTGTACTGTCTAATTTAAAAAAAAGAGGCCATTTTGGGGGTATTTGTACTGTTCTGGCATTTTCGTCTCTGAATAAATGAGATCAGCCGTCAGTACATCAGGATTGATCAATTTTCAGATATATACCATAGTTTGTGGACTCTATAAACTTTCCTACAGACTAAATAATATACACCGATTTGGGTTATTTTCACCCAAATATATTTTGGGCTAAATTTACGAAGAAACAAAATTTAGCAAATAAATCATCTAACAGAAACAATGAAAATGCGTTTTAAAAAATGTGATCAGCGAGTCAATGAGTCTCGGGTGATCACAGATTGGAGTAAGGGGTCGATCCCGGGCCCCCTACCACGTGATCAGCTGTCAGCCAATGACAGCTGATCGCGCGATGTAAACAGAAGATCGGTAATCGTTTTCTTTTCTCCTCACACTGTCAGCGCGAGTAGAAAAAAAAGCCGATCGCCGGCTTCTGTGCAAGGGAGATTGGTCCCGAAGAAAAGCCGAAGCGAAGCCGCCTCATCTGTGCCAACCAGTACCGTCTGCCAGTGCCACCTGACAGTGCCACAAATCAGTGCCCACCAGTGCATAACAGTGCCAACAATCAGTGCCACCTATCAATGCCCACAAGTGCCACTTATTAATGCCCACCAGTGGTGCCAATCAGTGCCACCTAGCAGTGCTGCTTATCAGTGTCACCTACCAGTGCTGATCAGTGCCCATACTGCCACCTATCAGTGCCCATCACTTCCACCTATCAGTGCCCTTCAGTGCCACCTATCAATGCCCTTCAGTACCACCACCCATCAGTGCCACCTATCAGTGCCCACCAGTGCCACCTCATCAGTGCCCACCAGTGCCGCCTGTTAGTGCCCATCAGTGCCGCCTTATCAGTGCCCATCAATGCAGCCTCATCAGCGTACATCAATGAAGGAGAAAAATTACCTGTTTGCAAAATTTATTAACAAAATATAAAAACGGTTTTGTATTTTTTTTTTTTGTTTTAATTTTTTTTTTTTTAACAAAAAATAAAAAAACCCAGGAGGTGATGAAATACCACCAAAAAAAAGCTCTATTTGCGGGGGGAAAAAAAAATTATAAAAAATGTAATTTGGGTACAGTGTTGTACGACCGCGTAATTGTCGTTGAAAGAGCGACAGCTCTAAAAGCTGAAAATTGGTCTGGGCAGGAGGGGGGTTTAGGTGCCCAGTAAGCAAATGGTTAATGTACACAGAGCTGAATTCAGTTTTGTCTCTGATATTTATCTAGATTTCAGCTTTAAAGTGTAAGTAAACCCTCCTATCATTTTCAGCCAAGGAAGTTGCCATCTTTGCCTTTGTTTAATCTACAACTGCCATGATGCTTCCCATGTGATCAGTTATAACACCAGCCATTGGATGGCTTGACAGTTTGGTTGAGAGCACAACCAATGGGAGTGTTACATTTCCGGCACGTGCCAGAAATGAAACAGTTTTATGGATGGGTTTACTTCCGCTTTAAGTACTGAATAAAACTGAACATTTTCTGGATTTGAAGTGCTTTGAGAGGTTAGTCATTCATCACATTAAGTCCAGTCTCTCAAACACGCTGGACCCATATCAGTTTGCATACCGTCCAAACCGTTCCACGGATCTTCTACTCTTCACTTGGCCCTTACCCACTTAGAACAGAAAGACTCTTATGTTAGAATGCTGTTCATTGACTTTAGCTCAGCAATTAATACAATAATTCCTCAGCAACTTATCACTAAATTGAACTCGCTGGGCCTCAACCTGCCCCACTGTAATTGGATCCTGGACTTTTCAACCGGAAGACCTCCTGGGAGTGCACATCTCAGAGGATCTTACCTGGACAACCAACATCACGTCACTAACCAAGAAGGCAAAACAGCGCCTATATTTTCTCCACCGCCTTAAAAAAAGGCAGTCTCCCCCCACCCATCCTTACTATGTTTTTATAGGGGAACCATTGAAAGCGTGCTGACCAGCTGCATCATTGTCTGGTATGGGGAACTGCAGTTCCGCTGACCGCAAGACCCTGCAGCGGCTAGTGAAGATGGCTGAAAAGATTATTGGCGTCTCTCTTCCCTCCATCCTGGACATTTTTCATACACGATGCTCCAGACAAGCTACCAGTATCGTGAGGGATCCTACTCATCCCTCCCAGAGTCTCTTTCAGCTCTTGCCATCAGGTAGAAGGTACCGGAGTATCAAAACCAGGACTGTCAGACTGTTCAACTGTTTTTTTACCCCAGGCTGTGAGAGCCTTCAACTCCAATCCTCTTTGAAACCTCTTCTATTCCTATATATTGTGATCAGGAACGTCTCACGTCCCTTCCTTTTTACTCTTAAATAGACACTTTTATAAACACTTGCTGCTACAAAGACTTTTGGAAACATATAGTATATGTACAGTTACGTAGTTCCCAGATGTGTATTCCTCGCTATGTTTTTATTCTTTGTACAGCTACAGTCAGGTCCATAAATATTGGGACATAGACACAATTCTAATCTTTTTGGCTCTATACACCACCACAATGGATTTGAAATGAAACGAACAAGATGTGCTTTAACTGCAGACTTCCAGCTTTAATTTGAGAGTATTTACATCCAAATCAGGTGAACGATGTGGGAATTACAACAGTTTGTATATGTGCCTCCCACTTTTTAAGGGACCAAAAGTAATGGGACAGCTTAACAATCATCCATCAAACTTTCACTTTTTTTAATACTTGGTTGCAAATCCTTTGCAGTCAATTACAGCCTGAAGTCTGGAATACATACACATCACCAGACGCTGGGTGTCATCCCTGGTGATGCTCTGCCAGGCCTCTACTGCAACTGTCTTCAGTTCCTGCTTGTTCTTGGGGCATTTTCCCTTCAGTTTTGTCTTCAGCAAGTGAAATACATGCTCAATCGGATTCAGGTCAGGTGATTGACTTGGCCATTGCATAACATTCCACTTCTTTCCCTTAAAAAAAACTCTTTGGTTGCTTTCGCAGTATGCTTCGGGTCATTGTCCATCTTCACTGTGAAGCTCCGTCCAATGAGTTCTGAAGCATTTTGCTGAATATGAGCAGATAATATTGCCCGAAACACTTCAGAATTCATCCTGCTGCTTTTGTCAGCAGTCACACCATCAATAAATACAAGAGAACCAGTTCCATTGGCAGCCATACATGCCCACGCCATGACACTACCACCACCATGCTTCACTGATGAGGTGGTAAGCTTTGGATCATGAGCAGTTCCTTTCCTTCTCCATACTCTTCTCTTCCCATCACTCTGGTACAAGTTGATCTTGGTCTCATCTGTCCATAGGATGTTGTTCCAGAACTGTGAAGGCTTTTTTAGATGTTGTTTGGCAAACTCTAATCTGGCCTTCCTGTTTTTGAGGCTCACCAATGGTTTACATCTTGTGGTGAACCCTCTGTATTCACTCTGGTGAAGTCTCCTCTTGATTGTTGACTTTGACACACATACACCTACCTCCTGGAGAGTGTTCTTTATCTGGCCAACTGTTGTGAAGGGTGTTCTCTTCACCAGGGAATTCTTCGGTCATCCACCACAGTTGTTTTCTGTGGTCTTCCGGGTCTTTTGGTGTTGCTGAGCTCACCGGTGCATTCTTTCTTTTTAAGGATGTTCCAAACAGTTGATTTGGCCACACCTAATGTTTTTGCTATCTCTCTGATAGGTTTGTTTTGGTTTTTTTCAGCCTAATGATGGCTTGTTTTACTGATAGTGACAGCTCTTTGGATCTCATATTGAGAGTTTACAGCAACAGATTCCAAATGCAAATAGCACACTTGAAATGAACTCTGGACCTTTTATCTGCTCCTTGTAAATGGTATAATGAGGGAATAACACATACCTGGCCATGGAACAGCTTAGCAGCCAATTGCCCCATTACTTTTGGTCCCTTAAAAAGTGTGAGGCACATATACTAACTGTTGATATTCCTACACCGTTCACCTGATTTGGATGTAAATACCCTCAAATTAAAGCTGAAAGTCTGCAGTTAAAGCACATGTTTGTTTCATTTCAAATCCATTCTGGTGGTATATAGAGCCAAAAAGATTAGAATTGTGTCGATGTCCCAATATTTATGGACCTAACTGTAGTTATAATTATGTTTACTTTGTATGTAGCACCGTGGCCCTGTGAGATACGATATACTGTATGTTATTATGTGTAGTGGAATGACAATAAAGCTTGACTTGACTTGATTTCGTGAATAAAATGCCCATGACTCATTTTTTCCTTCCATGTTTTGCTTTAAATGAAACCCTCACTTTTCACAAATATCACAGAAAAAAGAAATAAAAACGATGAATTATTTCAGCAGGAGGGATCCGGTACGCCTGAGATTTGCAAAGCATTAAAACGGATTCCAGCTGCTGTTGTCCACAATACGGTAAATAATAAGAGAGATTTTTTTTTACATATATAAAGAATATATCACATTGTGATATTGAAGCATAGGCAGGTTCCCCCGTACACCCCAATCTCTCGCTGTGCAACATTCATCATCTCACACTATCATGATTAACATCATAGAAAACAATCTCTCGGGTTTACAGGTAATAGTGGGAAAAAGAGAACATATACAGTGAGCGCTTGAAGTTTTGTGGACGAAATTAATATCAGAGGAGAATGAGCAGACCGGTTCCAGATGATAGAAAGGCAACAGTAACTCAAATAACCACTCGTTACATCCAAGATATGCAAAATACCATCCCTGAACGCACACAACACATCCAACCTTGAAGCAGATGGTCTACAGCAGCAGAAAACCACACCGGGTGCCACTCCTGTCAGCTAAGAACATGAAACTGAGGCTACAATTGGCACAGGATCACCAAAACTGGACAATAGAAGATTGGAAAAATGTTGCCTGGTCTGATGAGTCTGGATTTCAGCTGCAACATTCAGATGATAGGGTCAGAATTTGGCGTAAACAACATGAAAGCATGGATCGATCCTGCTTTGTATCAACAGTTCAAGCTGGTGGTGGGGGTGTAATGGTGGGGGGATATTTTCTTGGCGCACTTTGGGCCCCTTAGCACCAATTGATCATGGTTTATACACCACGGCCTACCTGAGTATTGTTGCTGACCATGTCCATCCCTTTATGACTACAGTGTCCCCATCTTCTGATGGCTCCTTCCAGCAGGATAATGCACCATGTCACAAAGATCCAATCATCTCACCACTGGACAATGAGGTCCCTGTACTCCAATGGCCTCCACATTCACCGGATCCTAATCCAATAGAGCACCTTTGGGATGTGGTGGAACAAGAAATTCACATCATGGATGTGCAGCTGACAAATCTGCAGCAACTGCGTGATGTTATGTCACTATGGAGCAAAATCTCTGAGGAATGTTCCCAACACCTTGTGGAATCTATGCCATGAAGAATGAAGGCAGTTCTGAAGGCAAAATAGGGTCCAACCCGTACTAGCAAGGTGTATCTAATAAAGTGGTCTGTGAGTATTTGTGCAACAATCAGCCAACTGCAGGTGATGCCTTTTTTGAGGCTATCTTTGCCTTGGCAGGCACTATCATGCAGTCTGAAGTTTTGCCTGGACTAAGCGTATGGCCCAAAACCCTAGGCTTAATCCCAGGGGCTCTCCAAACTTTCTAAACAAAGGGCCAGCTTACTGTCACTCAGACATTTGGGGGGCAGGACTGTGGCCACTGGGAGCAGAAAAGGTCCCGATGTCAGTGGAAAAAAACAAAGCCCCATCTTTGGTGTCATTGGGGGAACTGTGTCTCTTCTTTGGGGTCAGTGAGGGGAATTATTCCATTAGGAACACCAGTTCTGGTGACAACCAGGGATCCCCTCATTTTGGATGGATTTGCTTTCATGTCCTATCTTGGCTTTGGGACAGAAATGAAGGAAAATCTCTCCAATGGAAAACAGATTTAAACAAACCCTGGCAGAGGGTTTGTTTAAATCTCCCTTACTCTATACAAAATAACTCTCCCTTACTCTATCCAAAATAAAAAAAAAACAAGTTTGGCCTTTAGTTGTAGTACTGCTTTAAATGCAGGTCAGTGGAGTTCCCATACAAGAAATGCCTTGAGCAGTTATCTTTGAAGGTGAACGCTTGGTTGGTGCTTCCTTGGATAAGTATATCAAGAAGATCACAGGGGAAGGAGAAGCATTCTCCTCCCCTAGAAGAAATAGGGAAATAGGCATGCATACCTACTAGTAGGTCCTCTGCTTAGGAAAGGTTCCATTCATTCCTCTCAGTCTTCCAAACGTCAGGATCATAATTTTGCTAGAAAACATAGCCTTTCAAACCAGCAAAGATCTCTTCACAGTAATGGGGTGGGCACTTAACCTCTCAAAGTAGAAAGCCAACAATTGGCCTTGTGAACCACAAGGCCAATTGTTGCCTTTCTACTTTGAGAGGTTAAGTGCCCGCCCCATTACTGTGAAGATTGCTCAGATGCTCGAGTCTAGAGTGTTGTTTCCATTGGCTATAAACTAGAGTTTAACACTATCTCTTCCCCGCTTTATGCCCTACAACTTGTCTCCATTCCTGTCACAGTGAGCGAATCTGCTGTCTGCTGTCCATCAGCTGTTGAATCAATGGGTCATTACCTCTGTACCAACAAGGGGAATGCTTCCAAGGTTTCTACTACAACCTCTACGATTCCCAAGCCAAAACAGAATAGTTTGGCCTGTTCTTTTGAATACCTGAAGACTCACCTGATTTCTACAGGTTCAGAATTTGGCATGGAAAAATGCCATGTCGGTCATTGCCTGCATCCCTCCTTCCAGGAGATGTTCTGGACTCCATAAAACATCCAGGATGCCTATCTCTACATTCCCATTTTGCCATCTCATTAACACTTTCTGCATTTTGTGGTTGGCAATCAGTATTTCCAGTTTGTCACCCCTCCCATTGGTCTGCCCCCCCCCCCCCCCCCCCCCCGGGTTTTCCCAAAAATGCTGATCCCAATTTTGTCTCTGCTTTGTTCTCAAGGGATTTACGTTGTGGGTACCTGGACGATCTTCTGTGAAAGAACCAGTTCTCCTGTCAAACAACATCCAAAAGAAGGTATAGGTTTTTTCTGAGTTTCAGTTGGATCCTCAACCTCCAGAAGTCATGTCTGGACCCATCTCACAGATTGGAGTATTTAGGTCTGATGCCGGGCACATCTTTGTCTGATACCTTTTCTGCTTCAATTCAAAATCTATCCAATTGTTCTTATGCCATAGCCGTTTATGCCAAAAAGGAAGCCCTTCATTTGTGCTTGCATGAGTGTCTTGGGTCTCATTGTGGCATCCTTCAAGGCGATCCCATGCACCCAGCTTCATTCCAGAGAGTTAGGCTTGGTTCATACTGGAACTGGTTGTGGATCGCACAGGAGCGCTGTGCGTCCTTATTCTCCGGTTCAGGGACAAATCAGGGCCGAATCTTAGGCCCTGGACTGAATTAGGCCCTGTAACGGAGCTAAACACGCACAGCATTTCTGTGCAGTGTGCTCCGCAGCCGCCCCGGAGATATGTGAACCTCGATAGAGAGCCAGTCACATTCTCCTGCTATGCGAATTGGATACAGGGAACCCCGCAACCAATTCGCATAGGTGTGAACCCAGCCTTACAACTCAACATTCTGACCTTGTGGGACAAACAGACTCAGTCCCTGGTCTGCCTGATGCATTTGAACCCCAAGCCCAGACTTTCCCTGACATGGTGGTTTTTCAATTTGGCACTGGAGCTACAAAAGCCTTTTCCTCCACAGCCTAAAGGTTCCTTATGACTGATGCCAACCTGTTAGGATGGAAAGAAGTCCTGAACTTGTCAGTACAGGGGACTTTGTCATTGAAAGAGAACTGGGCTTTCGATCCACATTCTTCAATGTTGTCCATTCAACATTGGACTCCTTTATTGCGAGGACACCTGACAAGAATGTAGACAGACAATGCCATAGTTGTGGCCTACCTCAATCATCAAGGAGGCACCAGAAGTTGTGCCTCTCTAAGAGAAGAAGACTTAATACTCTCTTGGGCAAAACATCACGTTCCAGCCCTGTTCGCAGTCCACATCTTGGCATGGAAAATTGGCAGGGGAACTTTTATTGTCAACTTCCAAATTCAGGGGAATGGGCTTTCAAGCCATTTGCTACAGGTAGGGAACCCCAGGCCTGGATTTCCTTCCATCCAGATTCAACAACAAGCTAGGCAGGTTTGTTGCCACATCCAAGGACCCTTGGGTTTTGCAGTGGACCCTCTAGTACTGCTGTAGGATCAGTTCTACCCGATCATCACCTTTCTACCTCTCCAGATTTGCAAAATTGAAAAGGAGGATATCCCTGTGATTCTAATTGCACCATATTGGCTCAGAAAGACATTGTGCTCAGACATATTCTAGCTTGCAGATGCTCTATGGGTCCATGTTCCAAGAGTCAGTATTTTTTCCTGCTTTTTGGTTATTGGCTTTAACAGCATGGTTGTTGGAGACACTGCCCTGAGGGAGAAAGGAGACTCACATCCGTTCATCCATACCCTCTTGAAAGCTAGGAAGTCAACCTCTTGCAAACTCTACCATTGCACCTGAACGGTCTACTTTGCTTTGTGCAAGTTGAGTAACTTTCATCCTAAAAAATACCTAATGGTACATATTCTGCCCTTCCTTCAATCTGATTTGGACTTAAAATTGGCGTCAAGTACCCTCAAGAACAAATCTTGGCCTTGGCCATTCTGCTTCAGAGACTTATGTCTTCTCACTGTTAGTTAAGGCCTTTGCTCAAGGAGTAGCACACATCTCTCCCCTTTTGTTCCCTTCAATCTCATTGGGATCTCAATCTGGTTCTCTAGGCTCTTCAGAGGCCACCCTTTGAACCAATCAGGGATGATCCCTTGTTTGACCTTATTTGTAAGGTGGCCTCTTATGGCTATCACCTCTGCCAGGACAGAGTTAGAGGGCCATATCTTGTAAGGAGCCTTTTCTAATGTTGAACAAGAACAAGGCCTAAGGCCCCTCTTCTCCTGAAGGTGGTATCTGCCTTACAACGTAATTGGGATATTATTCTTTTTTCCTGCTTCAAAGCATTCAAGCATTTTAAAACTGTAAAAAACATTTCCTAGAGTACAGTACAAGACATACGACCCCAGCCATCCGTTCCATAACTCACTCTTGTTTGCTACAGAACTGAGGCTTGTTTGGAGTGGTAGGGGGTTATATAGGGGATCTCCCTGCAGCCTCTCGTTTTTGCCAATGTCCAAGGCATAATAATGTTTTCTGTACGTACTCGAGGAAATGGATTTTTCTGGTAGGTCAAAAATGTTATTTCCAAAAAGCCTTTTTTTTTTATGTACATGTGTGCAATGATTGTCTAATGACAAATGATAAAAGACAATATAAACATATTATCCATTTAATTCAAATGTATGGGGGTTTTTTTTTTAATTAGACATAAATTTGGCATTTGCCATTATCAATAGTAGGCTGATTTTTACATTAAAATAAAAAACACACACACTCCGTTTATTGAGCGCCAGTTCGAATAAAGATATGAAAACTAAGTCCAAGGTTGTTGAATGTGTTCTGACATATTGGAGAACATCTGGGATGTTGTTTTTTGGTAAGAATGGAGATTTCTATATGGTTTCATTTGGAGAAACTCTTTATACCCAGAAAGGAAGAATGAAAAGGAGGAAAATGGTAAGGAAAGGAAGAAGGAAAAATGGGGATGAAAGGATAGAAGAGCTATAGAAAAAAAAAGACGTAAAAAGGGGTAGGCATGCATGCAGCAAAGACCATGGAAATAAGTAAGGAAGGCGATTAAAGTGGTTGTAAAGGCTCAAGGTTTATTACCTTGATGCATTCTAGCACCACCAGCCCCACCTAAAAACATACCGGACCCCCATCTCGATTCAGCGATGTGCACGACAGCCTCAGCCCTCCCGGGTCTCTCCTTCCTAAATGGCTGAGGCAGCAACGGTTGCCATTGACTCCCGCTGCTGTCAATCAAAGCCAAGGAAAGAGCAGGGGTGGGGCCAAGCTGTGCTTCGTGTGTGAATAGACACATGGAGCAGCAGCTTGGGAGCGAGGCTGCTTGGGTGCCCCCATAGCCAGCTGCTCGCTATGGGGGCACTAGGCTGGAGGGAGGGGCCTGGAGCGCCGATGGGGGACCCAAGGAGGAGGATGGGGACTGAGGGGTGGGGCCAAGCTGTGCTTCGTGTGTGAATAGACACATGGAGCAGCAGCTTGGGAGGGAGACTGCTTGGGTGCCCCCATAGCCAGCTGCTGGCTATGGGGGCACTAGGCTGGAGGGAGGGGCCTGGAGCGCCGATGGGGGACCCAAGAAGGAGGATGGGGACTGCTCTGTGCAAAACCACTGCACAGAACACTTAAGTATGACATGTTTGTTATTTAAAAAAATAAAATAAAAAAGGAGGACCAGAGTGAATGTACAGTGAAAGAAGTAGTAGCAAACTAATAAGCTCATATCTATGCACCTCTGCTCCCTTCTCCAATTAGCATGTTCCTTGCTAGGACACAAGCCCTGCAGCACACCGATTGGCTTCTTGTGCTGCTTCTTCCTCTCTCTGTACAGTGGATATCAGTAAGCTGATACCAAGTCAAATTTGGGTACTAACACTGGTTGCATTAAAAAAAAAAAATTACATTTAAACAATGTATAAATGAAAGAAGAGCTGCATTCATATTTGACAATAATGTCTACATAGGGTTTCGTTTTTGAGTACTGAATAAAATAAAATAAAAATTTCAAATGATTTAATGAATAGATGTCTATAATGCACAAAGTGTTTTTTCTTTAAATCAGCTCTCACTTTTGAACTATTCTACAGTAAAAAACACAGTGCAATATTGCAGCAGGAGGGCGAGACTATGCCGGAGCTTTGTAAAGCATTAAATCAGATTCCAGCTGCTGTTGGCTAAAATAAAGTAGAATATTCAGAGAGTTTTTTTTTCTTCTTATATAGATAAAACTTTCTGATGTTGATGAACAGGCAGGTTCCCCCTTACACCTAAATGTCTCGCTGTGCAGAATATTCATCATGTCAAACTATCATAATTAACATCATAGCAAACAAAGCAGGCAGCCCACTCTTCTCCTCTTCTCCTTTCACATCAGTTGCTCAGCACAGGAGAAAAGAGAAAGATTCAGAAAGTGAAATTTGCCATAAATAACAATAGTCCGAAAAAGACTTAGCATTAGGGGGAGAAAAAAAAAAATCACAGACCTCTTACCGGTACTGTTCGGTAAGGGTATGAAAATCAAGTCATAGTTAGGAGAATGTGAACATTAGAGAATATCTAGGCAGCCGCTTGTTGGTAAAAGGAGGTTTCTTTATTGTTCTTTCATTTGGAGAACCTCTATCAGGTCAGATAAGAGAAAAGAAAAGAAAATAAGAAGGGAAGAAAGAGGGAATATGGAAAAGAAAACAAAGTATTATGAGCTTCAGGGCACAAAAGGGGTGGGTAAGCATGCAGCAAAGTGAACAGATATTATAGCAAGGAAAGGGGGAGAGAAAGGGAAAGAAAGAAAGAAAGAAAGAAAGAAAGAAAGAAAGAAAGAAAGAAAGAAAGAAAGAAAGAAAGAAAGAAAGAAAGAAAGAAAGAAAGAAAGAAAGAAAGAAAAGAAAGAAAGAAAGAAAGAAAAGAAAGAAAGAAAAGAAAGAAAGAAAGAAAGAAAGAAAGAAAGAAAGAAAGAAAGAAAGAAAGAAAGAAAGAAAGAAAGAAAGAAAGAAAGAAAGAAGGAAAGGGAAAGGAAGGAAAGGAAAGAAAAAGAAAAATATCAGGGCAGATAGGAGAAAATAAAACAAAACCAGAATGGAAGGAACAAGGCTTATGGAAAAGAAAATGAGTCTTTGGTAAAGAAAACAAAAAGTCGTAGGAGCTTCAAGGAAAAGAAGGGATAGTTTGGCATGCAGCAGAGAGAATAAATATAAGGAGGAAAGTGAGAAAAAAGAGCAATAGAAAGAGTAAACAAAGGGAAAGAAATATTAATATGTGAAAATGGAAAGGAAAAGTAGGAGATATAAAATACAGGGGGGGGGTAAGAAGAGCAGGAAGGTAGAGGAAGAAAGACGAGGCAGAGGAGGAGGAGGAAGAAAGTCGAGGAAGAGGAGGAGGAGGAAGAAAGTCGAGGAAGAGGAGGGAGGAGGAAGAAAGACGAGGAAGAGGAAGAAAGACGAGGAAGAAAGACGAGGAAGGAGGAGGAAGAAAGACGAGGAAAAAAGGACGAGGAGGAGGAAGAAATAAGACAAGGAAGAAGGAGGAGGAGGAAATAAGACAAGGAAGAAGGAGGGGGAGGGGGAGGAGGAGGAGGAGGAGGAGGAGGAGGAGGAGGAGGAGGAGGAGGAAATAAGACAAGGAAGGAGGAGGAGGGAGAAGAAGAAAAACAAGGAAGGTGGAGGAGGAGGAAGAAAAATGAGGAAGGAGGAGGAAGAAAAATGAGGAAGGAGGAGGAGGAGGAGGAAGAAAAATGAGGAAGGAGGAGGAGGAGGAGGAGAAAAATGAGGAAGGAGGAGGAGGAGGAGGAAGAAAAATGAGGAAGGAGGAGGAGGAGGAGGAAGAAAAATGAGGAAGGAGGAGGAGGAGGAGGAAGAAAAATGAGGAAGGAGGAGGAGGAAGAAAAATGAGGAAGGAGGAGGAGGAAGAAAAATGAGGAAGGAGGAGGAGGGAGAAAAATGAGGAAGGAGGAGGAGGGAGAAAAATGAGGAAGGAGGAGGAGGGAGGAGAAGGAGGAAAAAAAGACAAGGAAGGAGGAGGGGGAGGAAGAAAGATGAGGAAGGAGGACGAGGAAGAAAAATAGGACGACGAGGAAGTGGGAAATGAGGAAGAGTGGGAGGACGACGACAAAGAAAAAGGAGGACAAGGAAGGAGAAGAGGAGTACAAGGAAGAGGGGGTAGGAGGATGAGAAAGAGGGGGAGGAGGATAAAAAAGAGGGGAGGAGGAGGAGGAAGAGGGGGAGGAGGACGAGGACAAGGAAGAAAATGAGGAAGAAGAGGTAGGAGAAGAGGAAGAAAAGGAGGGAGAAAAGGGAAGGAGAAGAGAGAAGAAAAAGAAGACACAAGAGAAGAAAAAAAAAGGAAGAGGAAGGAAGAAGAGGGTAGAATAGGTGTTAAGGGTAGAGAGGGAGAATTTTCAAGACTAGTTATGCTTTAGCTAGAATTCTGCTTTAAAAAAGCAGGGTTGTAGGACAGTGATGGAAAGTTACCCAAAAACTGGGAAGAGAAAGGAGGAGTAGGCTAAGGGGAGAAGGTAAAAAAGAGACTAATGTGTGATATAATAGAGATATGGGCCTGAAGGTGTTGCCCTCTCACCAAGTCACAGTATGTTCCCATTGGGGTGTCTAGAGGAGTGGGATAACACCTCTTGCTCTATAAGTAACACTTGAAATATATACCAATGTAGATTTACTACTTTGCTATCTATATCACCTATGTAATGCTGGCCATACACTATACAAAAAAAATCGGCCAAAAAAAAAAAAAACTTTTGGCCGTGAGCGCAAACGATAGTGCCATCATGTAATGACCTATAAATCGTTCAGTGGACATAAATGAATGCAATTTTTGTTTGTTTTTTTACATGTGCAGACAGTTCGAACGGGAAACACATTAACCTTTCAATTTATCGTTCGGCAGAAAATTTCCAAACTTGTCCTTCGTTTTTTCGGCTCAAAAACGTTTTTTCTTTTTTCGATTTTGTGCCCTTTGACTGGCCGAAAAACGAACGCACTGTCTAAATGACCGAATTTCGGCCGATTTTTCGTATAGTGTATGGACAGCATAAGTATGTGTATTGTATATTAATACATGGCAAATAATGTTCACCCTTTGTATATTGTTAAAGCTGAATAAAAACAATCAAAGAAAAAAAGAGACGAATGAAACAGAAGAGAGAAGGAAGGGAAAAGAAAGGGTGAGGATGAAAGAGGTAAAGAAGGAAAGTATAAATTATAGGAGAAGAAGGGAAAGGTAGAGGAGCTATAGGGAGAAGTATGGGAAGCTGGAGGAGATATGCAAATTAAAATGTAAAAAGTTAAAAGTAAGGGCAACAGAAAGACAACAAAAAAGAAAGTGAAGGGGGAAGTGTGGAGAAAAAGTAAAAGGAGAAAGGACAAGAGGAAAAGAGAAAGAACAATGGAAAGAGGGAGGCAAAAGGTAAAAGAAATGTAAAAGAAGGAAGGAAATAGAAAGATTAAGGTAGAGTATAAGAAAGGAGGGGGGAAGGTATTTGAATGGAATAACGGATAAAAAGCACAAGAAAGAAAAGATTAAAGCTGCAGGGAATGAAAAGCAGTAGGTGAGGAAGAAAAAGCGGAGAAAAGAAACAGACGCTGCAAGCGCAAGTAAAACAGAAATGGTAAATAATGTCTTATGAGAAGGCACTCCAGGCTCTTTTTCGTATCATTATTTTAAAAGTGCAAAAGTGCAAAAAGTAAAACAAACACTCTCCATCAAACATTTTGAACATAATAAAGATTGGCTGAATATTATATAAAAGCAGGTGTTGGACTGGTACAAAAAAAATAAAAATAAAATAAAACTGTAGTGTCTTCGGAGTCTGTCAATACATATAAAACAACAAAGCGTTGCAATGGAAAAATGGGGTGCACCGCTTACTTTGACCATAGTACGTTGCAGTAAGTACAGATGCTTACAAATTTAACGCAGGAGTCAGGATAGGCTGGGGTAGGGAGTTTATACCAGGGTGTTGGTATGTGTGATTTTGAGCAATTGTTCTTACCCCAGTGGAATAGGATGAGACCTAGAAAGGGGAAAGTGGGGTCCATTACATACTATATAGCCAAAAGTTTGAGGACATGACCATCACACCTATATGATCTTGTTGGATATCCTATTTCAAGACCATTGCCCACATGTTTACATTCTAAAACCAAAAACACTTCGATGGAACTGTCCTCATAACCCCACCCTAGCTAGTACCTGACCAGCAAAGAGATACCAATGTCTCTTTAGAGTCTTTTTTTTTTTTTTTAGCCATGTTGGCTTTTCTAGTTGTGCTTTAAGTTAACTACAACTCTTTTGAGCTCTGGGGAAAACGAACAGTAAAGGGAGCAATTATGATGATCATTCCTGTTATCTGTCTCATTTCATCGCAGTCTTCCTCAAGCCGCTCAGAGCATTGCTGTCCAGGTAGATGTATAGATCAATAGATTGCAAAGCAGAGCTTTTAGCCCGGCGGTTTTCTAAAGATGCCTTCTGTCTGGAATAAGAACTGGCTTGTGCGGACGTGACTGCAAAGTGTTAAGAGTCTCAAGGAAGTAAAGACGTTATTGTGAGCCAGCTCCATGAAGACATGGGGTGACCAGTTTAGCGTGGAGGAACTCAAGTGCCCTGTTCAGATCCCTCAAACCTACTGAACACCCTTTGGGATGCATTGGATTGTGAGCCAGATCTTCTCATACAGCATCGGTACCGGACCTCAAAATGGGCCGCAAATTTTTACAGACACCCTCCAAAATCTTGTGAAAAGCCTTCCCAAAAGAGTGGATTATGTTACAGCCACAAAGGGGGGGCAACTCCATATTAATGGCCATGGTTTTGGAATGGGGTGGCCAACAAGCTCATATATTAGGTGTGATGGGTGTAGGAACTCCAGAGTCCTGCACAGAGCCCTGCCCTCAACCCTACTGAACACCTTAGGGATCAATTGGAATGTTGACAGGCAGACGGGGTCTTCTCATCCAACATCAGTAACTGACCTTCCAGGCTCACGACTAAAGAATTACACCATTAATGCATGTAATACACACACATCAAAAAATCCAAGAAAGGGTCAGCCTACTCCAAACTAAAACACCATATGGCTCAATGTATGTGGACACCTCTGTAGATTATTGAGTTCAGGTGTATCCAGTGAAGGGTTCCGTTAGTCCTCCAGCATACAAAAGACATTATATACAATTGTTCTCTTCCAAACTTGTGGTAACACTTTGGTGAAGACCCTTTTCTGTTCCAGCATGGCTGTGCCCCTGTGTACAAAGCCAGCTCCATAAAAACATGAGTTGACCAGCTTGGTGTGGAGGAACGTGGGTGTCCTCCACAGAGCCCTTACCTCAACGATACTGAAAACCTTTGGGATGCATTAAAACACCAACTGCAAGCCAGGTCTTTTTGCCCAACACCAGTACTCGACTTAAGAAAGGCTCTTTTGGAAGAATGGAAGCAAACACACTCCAAAAAAAAATTGTAGAAAGCCTCCCTGGAGAACTTTATATTAATGTCCATGGTTTTGGAAAAGGATGTCCAACAAGTTTAGGTGTTAAATGACACCCAGTTTCATCCAATCTAGTTCTTGTGAGCCAAGGGCATCAAAAGCACACCCCTTGGGGAAGCGTCATCTAAAAAGGGACAAAAATTATAATTTCTGGTTCCCAGCTTTTCATAACAATTGAACCCAAAGGTTCTACTTGAATAAACGTAAAGAGCTCATTCCAACAAGTCACAACTATCTTGCCCCTCCCGTAAAGCTATGATTGAGATCCTGACCGCGAGAGCCCTGTCCTTCCACCAACCTGTAATGGAATGTTTACAGGAAACAGCAGAAAAATATATGATTATCCTATTAATTAAGGCTAGGAGTTTTTAGTTAGGATAATTGCTTTCATCCTCTAACTACAATGAATTGCCATGTTTATGCACACAATCTCCTCATTGTTTACCGCTTTCAATCACAGCTGTACAAATCGCAGTGCTGCGCTGCTAACAAGGAAACACAGCATATCATTAATATTGCAGCTACTTTTTGAAAACAAACAGATGGCTTTTAAAAATGGAATTTATAAGGTTACATGTACACTGGAACTAAGACAAACGCCAACTCTACTGGCAGCAGAAAAACGCTAAATGGCAAAAACATGGTACTGCGTTTAGCGCTTGGACACTTATTCATGTCATTGGCCAAAGTACTTGCAATTGAAATGAATAAACACCCAAGTACTAAACGTGGCTAGCGCTTAGGTGCGTTAACACGCGTTTTCGGCGCATTCTGCGTTTTTTTGGCCAAAGCGCAGAAGAATAGCGTTCAGGAGAGGGACGTTTAAATGCCCATAAACTCTGGTAAACAGCTATGTGTTCATGGACACAAGGGGCTTTTATCGAGTTGAGTTCAGAGGCTTTGGCAAAAAAAAAATTTTTTTTAAATAAATAAATAAATGAAAAAAAACCCCACGCCAAAAGCTCCTTAACTCATGTTTAGGAGTACATGAGGCCTAATGGTTTTTGGCCAAATATTTACAGTGGTGAAAATCATGATTTGATCCCTTGCAGATTTTGTAAGTTTGCCTACTTACAAAGAAATGAAGGGTCTATAACTTTTATCATAGGTGTATTTTAAATGATAGAGACATAATATCAATCAAAAATCCAGAAAAAAAAACACACGATACAAATGGTATAAATTGAGTTGCAATTAAAAAATAAGTATTTGATCCTCTAAAAAACAACAATAATTTTGGCTCCCACAGGCTACAGTAGGTGCTCATGTGGTACACAGATTAGTCATGTTAATGTAAGAAGGTTCTCCTAATGACAACTCGTTATGTATATAAAAGACACCTGTCCACAGAATCTCTTTCTTCCATTCAAACCTCACCATCATGGGCAAGACCAAAGAGCTGTCAAAGGGCGTCAGGGACAAGATTGTAGACCTGCACAAGGCTGGAATGGGCTACAAGACCATTTGCAAGAAGCTTGGTGAGAAGGAGACACCTGTTGGAGCGATTATTCGCAAATGGAAGAAATACAAAATAACTTCAAATCACCCTCGGTCTGGAGCTCCATGCAAGATTTCCCCCTCGTGGAGTAAGGATGATCAAGAGAAAAGTGAGGGATCAGCCCAGAACTACACAGGAGAAGCTTGTGAATGATCTCAGGGCAGTTGGGACCACAGTCACCAAGCAAACCATTGGTAACACAATACGCCGCCATGGATTGACATCCTGCAGCACCCACAAGTTCCCCCTCCTCGGGAAGGTACATGTACAGGCCCATCTGAAGTTTGCCAATGAACATCTAAATAATTCAGAGAAGGATTGGAAGAAAGTACTGTGGTCAGATGAGACCATAATTGAACTCTTTAGCATTAACTCAATTATCTGTGTTTGGAGGAAGAAAAATGCTGACTATGACCCTAAGAACACCATCCCTACAATTAAGCACGGAGGTGGGAACATGATGTTTTGGGGCTGTTTCTCTGCTAAAGGTACAGGCTGACTTTGCCGCATTGAGGGGCCAATGGACGGGGCAATGTATGGTAAAATCTTGGATAAGAACCTTCTTCCCTCAGCCATAACACAGAAGATGAAGGGTTGTGGATGGGTCTTCCAGCATGACAATGACCCAAAACATTCCACCAAGGCAACAATGGAGTGGCTCAAGGAGAAGCACATTAAGGTTATGGAGTGGCCTAGCCAGTCTCAAGACCTTAATACTATAAAAAAATGTATGGAGGGAGCTGAAACTTCGAGTTGCCAAGTGACAGCCTTTAGTTACCAAACGTCAGCCTCGAAATGTTAAAGTCTTGGGAGGATCTGCAAAGAGGAGTGGGACAAAACCCCTCCTGAGATGTGTGAAAACCTGATGGCCAAGAAACGTCTGACCTCTGTGATTGCCAACAAGGGTTTGGCCACCAAGTACTAAGTCATGTTTTGCGAAGGAGTCAAATATTTATTTCAAATATCAAAATGCAAATCAGTTTTTTTGAAATGCGTTTTTCTGGATATTTTTGTTGTTATTCTGTCTCTCACTGTTAAAATAAACCGACCATTAAAATTATAGACGGATCATTTCTTTTTCTGTGGGGCAAACGTTCAATATCAGCAGGGGATCAAATACTTTTTTCCCCTCACTGTATTACGCGCTGGGATCGTACGGTGTGCGGTGGCTGAAATTTTTCTGGGAGTACAGGGCAAACTCTTAGCCTGACCTGCAACCCTCAGTGGAACACACCAAATGGGGGGGAAATGAATGCCGGGGCGGAGATCCTAAAGTCGGTTTTGTTAGGAAATTTCATCAGACTTTGCAGCCTTGTAAAGTTACTGAAAGATCCATTTTAAGAAAATGAACATACAATCGATGATCTGCATCTGCAGTCTCAACACATTTATTGGGAAACCAGAACACAACCTTCTAGGCTCAGCTTTGAATTAGGACAATCAAGCTTTGGAAACAACGAAAAGGTGCACAAAAAAAGGTGCCTACTAAACAATGCAGAGGTTGGCTTGCTATGTTGTTAAAAGCCAAAAGGCAAGCTTAAGGCTGTCCACATTCATCCAAAAACGAAAGAAAAAAAAAAAAAAAAAGAAGATGGCTCTCCACTATCCTGACTTTCAAAACATAACTGGAAATACATCATGCATCTGGATGGTAATGCCGCTCGATGGTGCCGGCATAGCAGACAGCAATGATATCAGAGGCCGGACGCAGGCTGGACTTTTAATTTGCCTGCTTTAATTTGATTGATAATTACTGCTGGCATTGTGACAGATTTTTTTGTTTGTTTTCCTCTTATGAGGGAACTTTCAGTGTTGCCAAAGTTCCCCAGGGCAGCAAACCATGGGATGCATGTATAAACCAGAAGATAAAGAAGTGCCAGTATACCTCAAAGTGAGCGATTAAAATCTTTGTTACATTTTCTAATCTTCATCTGAAAAATGATGTCCACACTCCGTGGTTGCTATAGGTAATAAATACGGTAGATTCTTCTTTACAACACATAATATATCAGACTGATTAACCTTTTGTCCTCCAGAAGATTTACCCCCCTTCATGACCAGGCCATTTTTTTTTTTTTGCGATTTGGCACAGCGTTACTTTAGCTGACAATTGCACGGTCGTTCAACGCTGTACCCAAAGAAAATGTATGTATTTTTTTTCCCAACACAAATAGAGCTTTCTTTTGGTGGTATTTGATTACCTCTGCGGTTTTTATTTTTTGCGCTATAAAACAAAAATAGACCGATAAATTTTGAAAAAAAATTAAAGCTATATTTTTTGGTTTCTGCTATAAAAACGTATCCAAAGAAAGAAATTGGGGGAAAAGAAAAAAAAAAAAAAAAAAAAAATCGAATTTTTCATGAATTTTTGGCTAACATGTATTCCGCTACATATTTTTGGTAAAAAAAAAACCAACTGGTTTGCGCAAAAAAGTTATAGCATCTACATACTATAGGATTTTTTTTGTTTTGTTTTATATTTTTCAACTACTAGTAATGGTGGTGATCAGGGTCCAGATTTTGGGGACTAGTGACACCCATACAGTGATCAGTGCTAAAAATATTCACTGTCACCAGGCTGGGACTGGCCATAGGGCACACCGGGCATTTGCTCGGTGGGCCGCAGTCCCTGGGCAGCATGTTTTAGGAAGAGCGGCCTCTTAATGACTGGGCCGCACAGCGGGAGGTAAGCGGCGACTGCGGTCCAGACAGGGTTAACACAGACCGTGGCCGCCGGTATACGGGCCACTGACACCTCCCGCTATACAGGCATTCCTAAAGCAGGGCCGGCGCCAGCACACCTATGAGGTGCAGAAGGAGGCGGGAGAGAAGGCTCCTGTGACATGCAGGAAGCACCTACAGGGGACAGACACCTCACAGGCCGGCCGCGCTGGAGGTATAGCTGCACTTAAGGAGACAGCGGCCTCTCTCCTAATACCGGCCGGGACACTGTAATGGCTGCACAGGGAGGAGAGTGAGTGCAGTGAAAAAAACCCTAATAAGTTCCAGTGCGACATCCAAAGTCCCACTCTGTAGTGGCGGGGAAAGGGAGTGGATTGGGACCGTCTCTTTACAGGTATGGGGGCCGTCCCTTTGCTGGTCTGGGGCCGTCCCTTTGCTGGTCTGGGGCCGTCCCTTTGCTGGTCTGGGGCCGTCCCTTTGCTGGTCTGGGGCCGTCCCTTTGCTGGTCTGGGGCCGTCCCTTTGCTGGTCTGGGGCCAGCAGTCTGGGGATGTCTCTTTGCTGGATTGGGGATGTCTCTTTGCTATATGGGGATGTCTATCTGCTGTATTGGGATGTCTCTCTGGATGAATATCTGGTCACCAACCACCCCCACGAACGCCCGCCCCGCATCTTCGAACTACTCCCCCAAGAAATTGGGCTGCACAGTTTAAAATGCCCCGGCCTATATCCAGTCCCAGTCCGGGCCTGACTGTCACTGTACTAATGACACTGGCTGGGAAGGGGTTAACATCAGGGGTGATCAAAGAGTCAATTGTGTGCCTAACCAGTGTTTATGTGTTAGGTGCTTTTGCTAGGGGAAGCAATGGAATTCATTCCCTGCTTTGCAGCAACACAGGATCCATCTCTTCCCTCCTGTCAGAATGGTGCTCTGCCTTGTTTACTTAGGCAGATCGCAGTTCTGTCTCAATGCCTAACGATCACCAGATGCCGGCAAATATTGGGTACCATGAACTCACCAATTGGCTTCCATTGGACACCAGTATAGGGCCTTTATACTGTATGCATTAAGAAAAAAAAAAAAGAGGGGGGAGGATTTTTTGTTTAAGGCTTGACATCTCATCTGGTTTTACAATCAAAGAGTGGAAAGCACAGAGGATGCCGAATCACTGTCTTCTTGACATTATATTCTCCGTTTTCCATGTAAATCCATTTCATAAGAAAAGCTTTCAGTGATTAATAATGCATAGATTGCCTTCTTCCATGCACCTCTTGGTCTATGAAATTAATTATTATGACCCCTGGGAGACATTACCATATTCCCATCCCTCGTCTCATTGGTCCCTCCTCTTCATTATGCATGATTTATGCACGGCATTAAGATATACTGTTTAACTATGGAGCTATTTTACAGGTCCCTGTACAATTCCTAGGCCTACGGGGAAATTCCATCATTCCTTTATAGAGAACTGACATACTCATTAAGAATAGGCACATTCAAATGGACTTGTTCTGTAATGCTGAAGACGTTTCGTAGCTTACTTACCAAGAAACATTTTCAGTTCTAATGAGTGTCAGTAAGATACCCCAGTATTTATACCCACACCTTAAAACCTTAATCCAAGCTGGGACTACAAGAAAATGGCGCCCAGCCAAATACAGGACTAGCAGACTATAAAGCTAAAGTAGTGAAAGATGGTGGAGTATAGTCTTCAGCTCGGTTTTCCACCAAACAGAAGAACCACTCTCTACGCATTTTGCCCATGTGTGGGCTTAAGCCTCGTCTAGGCTCATCTATGGGCGGAGAACTGAGCTGAAGCCATCATTCACTATTTTAGCTTTAAAGTCTACTGATCCTGTGTGTGGCCAGGCGCCATTTTCTTGTAGTCCTTGCTGAGCCTGACGAGCCTTATATCCCCAACCAGCATACAGTGTCACAAGTCACAGGACTCGTCTGGAGCATCAGAAAGGTGCTGTTTTTTAGTTTAACCTTCACCTCAATCCAAGCACCATGGAATTTGTTGGTGTTGGTTGCCTATGTGCAGGATGGAAGATGTGCAAGTGCTGGAACCACCCTGTCCTAGTTACATCATCCCATTGCTGGTGTCAGGAAGTCTGCAAAGGTGTTATAGCTAAAAGGTGTGTCTTGTCCAATTGCTGGGGTACAGATTTTTAAACAGATGATTTCTATACAATTCGCAACCTTAAGCCATGTAAATCGAAGCAAGAACATCTAACCAGGCTTTGTGACACAATAGCACAGGGCGGTTCCACAATCTTCACACCTCCCATCTTGTTCGTGAACTATTAACATTTACACATTTAATGGTGCTTGGTATAAGATGTAGGCTAAAAAAAACAAAAGTACCGTTCTAATGCTCAAGAAAATGAGTCCTGTAGCTAGTGACACCATATGCTTGTGCTAGTTGGGATTTAGGGCTCGTCAGGCTCAGCTAGGACTACAAGAAATCGGCACCTAGCCATACAAAGGATCAGCAGTAAAGCTGTAAAGCTAAATTAGTGAAGTGAAAGATGATGAGAATTGGCTTCAGCTTGGTTCTCTATACACCCCGCCCCCCCTCCACTTGAAAGTATTTCGCCTATGTGGTAACTAATCATAGAGTACCACTGGCCCCTCAGTGCACTTCCACTAATATGGGGCCTAATCACAGAGGCCAGTGGCCTCTATGATTAAGCCCCACATGGGCAAAATGCATTTGGGTGTGGGGGGGGGGGTTCTTCTGTGGGTGGAGAACTGAGCTGAAGCCAGTTCTCATCATCTTCCACTATTCTAGCTTTACAGTCTGCTGATCCTGTGTGGGGCTGAGTGCCATTTTCTTGGCCATGGTGAATGGTTTAGGATGTCTTGAGATGTGAAAGAGAAATAGTGCACCATCATTGGGGTCAGTGGGAGGAATGGTGGCCCATCATTGGTGGCAGTGGCATGAATGGTGCCCCATCAATAGTGTTGGTGAGAGAAATGATGTCCCATCATTGGTGGCAGTGGCAGGAATGGTGACCCATCATTAGGGTTAGTGGCAGGAATGGTGCCCCATCATTGGTGGCAGTGGCAGGAATGGTGTCCCATCATTGGTGGCAGGAATGGTGCCCCATCATTAGTGTTGGTGAGAGAAATGATGTCCTATCATTGGTGGCAGTGGCAGGAATGGTGCCCCATCATTGGGGGCAGGAATGGTGCCCAATCATTGGTGGCAGTGGCAGGAATGGTGCCCCATCATTATTGTTGATGAGAGAAATGATGTTCCATCATTGGTGGCAGTGGCAGGAATTGTGTACCATCATTAGTGTTGGTGAGAGAAATGATGTCCCATCATTGGTGGCAGTAGCAGGAAATGGTGTCCCATCATGGGTGGTGGGAATGGTGTCCTATCATTGGGATCAGTGGGAGGAATGGTGGCCCAGCATTGGGATCAGTGGGAGGAATGGTGGCCCAGCATTGGGATCAGTGGGAGGAATGGTGGCCCAGCATTGGGGTTAGTGGGAGGATTGGTGGCCCATCATTGTGTCAGTAGGAGGAATTGTGCCCCATGAGCTATATATGGGCAAGCAAAGGGCCACATCCAGTCTGCGGGACGCAGTTTGGAGGCCACTGGTATAGAGGAAAGGAATGCTCTAGGTTTGGAGATTCAGGAAAGTGAGATGTAGGAACCTCTGATGTCTGCTTTTAGGCACTTCTGAAAATTCTAAAAAACTATACTAGTACCAGATGCGCGTTAAGATCATGGTCATATTGTTGACCTGACCCAAACCCAAGCATCTCCTGAAAAATATTACATAAGCTGGTGTTACCTGCTCAATTAATTGACTAATCCACTTTAGAAAGGTCTGTGAAGTTTATCCTTGTGGTGGCAGCCATCCAAAACTGCTTCCTACCCCTCTGTTTTTCTCTTCAGTTTTCAGCAGCGAAGAGGTTACATTAAAGACATGTTTTCTTACATCCGACGGCTTTGATTGCTACTTTGGTTATGTCAAGTGCTGATCGGTAGTCTACAGTTCCAGAGCAGGGCACATGTTGACCTTTCTGAGCAATTTGCATTTGGCAGGTGCCGTTGCTGTGGCAGTTTTTCTTGTCACAATGCAGGTGCCTCACCGCAAGACAACGGCAACTAATTACAATGTTATGCAATTATACTTCTTTGGCACTTTCGACTGACAAAAGTGGAAAGAAAAAAAACAAAAAAAAACGTTTCTGTCAAGAGTCCGCTGCAAGCCCTCTAAAACGGAGTGTACTTGATTCGGCAAGTCCATGTAATTTAGAAGGCAAGGCGGCAGGTGTTATCTTTTTACTTTTTCGGGTAGATTTCTGGAGTGTCTCAAAAGAGTGAAAGAGTACCAGAAACAATAAAACAAGGCAATAAACTCTAAATAAACAATCAGGCAGGGAGCAGTCCAGCATTTCAGATGGCTCAGCAAGAAGAGACACCACCATGCATGGTAGAGGTCGCAGATTCAGACCCAGGTCCTTACATCTTGTTAACAAAAAGCGTACAAAAACCAGGAGGCATCTGGCAAGGGTTTCAAATGACCAGCCAAGCCCCCTCCAACCTTTAATGCCTTAAAAAAGAAAAAAAAAAGAAAAGAAAAATGTATCACTGAATACCCAGCAGTGGATATCATCGGGAAATGCTCTGATCCTGCCAGACATAGTTATTTATTTTTTTATTGTAAGGCGCATCTCTCATATAACAGGATTGCAGGCGTGAAAAGCTTTTTTGTGATGCCAACCACTTTCGAAGAGGGAAGCTTTAGTCATCCTTTTTTATTTTTTTTTTCCCCACCCCCCCCAACAACAATCTAAAATCTGAGTGCAAAAACATTGGAGCACATCTTGGTGGCCCCTGCTGAGACGCTCTGAAGGATAATAAAACAAGGCAAATAATTAAGAGAGGCGATTTGCGGTCTGCCGTCTCTACTGACCTTAATAGCACGGAAACTGGCTCTCGCTCAACCCGCTGCCTATTACTGATAGAAAACTGGCCAATGTTGAAAGACTAATTGTAGCATAGTGGCACACCGTGTGTACAAATTGACTTTCAGATTTCAAGTCCTCCGTGGGTAGACGGATGGCAAAGCTTTTATATGCAATAGCTAATTGGTCCAGCCAGCAATAAAAATGCATTAAAATGATAACTACTCCCACAACTCAGGCTTTCCATATTGTGCGTGTTCGATAAGATAAAGCACACGCCGACTTGCGTTTCATGGGGGACTCCAGCGGCGAGATCTCCCCAGCAGAATTCACCGTTCCATCCAAAATGCTGTCACAAAGCAAAAAGGATGGTAATATGCAACCTTAAGGGAATGCTCAAAGAGAACGTGTGGGCAAAAACAACCTAATGAACATGTCTTACATTGCTTTAATACATGCACAACGTTTCATCCCTTCAAAAAACGACGAAAAAAAGACTGAAACATACCAGCTGATCTGATTCCTTGATCTTCTTAACGGTTTGAGCTGACAACACAATGCCTCTGTTGAAGTGTTTAGCGTTGTCAGCCTTGCCTACTGGCCTACAAGACTCTGCCTATCCCCAATCCTTCGCTGTTCCTCTATGTCAGGGGTCTCGGAATTTTATTAACAAAAAGGGACAAATTACTGTCATTCAGACTTGACTTTGGGCGGGGGGGGGGTGGGGGGGGGGCTGGAGTGTGGCCAACGGAAGTTGTAAATGTCCTAGTGTTAGTGGAATTAAACAATGCATCAGACTTGGTGGCCAGAGGGAGTAACAAAAATTACATGGCGCCTGTGTTCAGTAGGAGAAGGAATAGTGCCCTATCATTGGTGTCAGAGGAATATTGCTTCTTCATTGGATTCAGTGGGAAGAAATGGTGCCTCATCACTGGTGTCAGTAGAAGAAATAGTGTCCTGAAGGCCAGATAAAGGCAAGCAAAGGGCTGCACCTGGCCCCTGGGCCGCAGTTTGGAGACCACTGCTCTATGCGGACATACACTATGTTGTCAAAAGTACTGGGACGCCTGCCTTTACACGCACATAAACTTTAATGGCATCCCAGTCTTAGTCCGTAGGGTTCAATATTGAGTTGGCCCACCCTTTGCAGCTATAGCAGCTTCAACTCTTCTGGGAAGGCTGTTTACAAGGTTTATATGGTCAAAAATGTGTGTGTGTGGGGGGGGGGGGGGGGTAGATGTGGAATGCTTGAACCCTACATGGATACCATCCCAAAAGATATGTACAGAAATGGAGACAAGGTGGGTGGGACTTTGCATGTACCATGTAGGGTTATAAGAAATATGCAAATCAAAGAAGTTTTAAAGGAGAGAATGTACACAAATTTATTTTATATATCACACACACGAAAAAGTTAAAACATTCAAAAACAAACACTATTAAAACCATTGTTACAGTGTAAATTATCCAGGGTGTTGTTAATCCTGGTTGGAAAGTCCGAGAGGTTGGACAACCTCTCAGATTTGGGCCAACCCTGCCACAGTAAATATATAGGGGTTGGTCCAGTAGCGGTTAAGCCCAACCCCTGAAACACAACCCCACATCATAATCCCCCCGCCACCAAATGATTTGGACCAGTACACAAAGCAAGGTCCATAAAGACATGGATGAGCGAGTTTGGGGTGGAGGAACTTGTGCATTCATCAATAGGAACTGACCTCCCAATTGCTGAAAGAACTATACAAGTCTGAAAAGATGTCAGAGAGTTATAAAACGTCTCTCATTACAGGAGAAAGGAATAAAAAACAAAAAACAACACTAGTCATGATCTAGAGCAGGACCAGTTTATTGTCTTGCAGATTTTAGGGGGGCTGGACTGGGGCCAGTGGTAGTAGAAAATCACCAAGCGCCAGCGAAAGTAAAAAATGTCTCAGGCTTGTTAGTCAGTTAGAGGAAAATGAAATTACATAGCGCCTGTGGCCAGTTGGAGGCAGAATAGCACCCCAACATTGGTGCCGGTGGAAGGAATAGCGCCCATCATTGGTGCCGGTGGAAGGAATAGCGCCCATCATTGGTGTCGGTGGAAGGAATAGCGCCCCATCATTGGCGTCGGTGGAAGGAATAGCGCCCATCATTGGCGTCGGTGGAAGGAATAGCGCCCTATCATTGGCGTCGGTGGAAGGAATAGCGCCCCATCATTGGTGTCGGTGGAAGGAATAGTGCCCCATCATTGGTGTCGGTGGAAGGAATAGCGCCCCATCATTGGCGTCGGTGGAAGGAATAGCACCCCATCATTGGCGTCGGTGGAAGGAATAGTGCCCCATCATTGGCGTCGGTGGAAGGAATAGCGCCCCATCACTGGCGTAAGGAATAGCACCCCATCATTGGCGTCGGTGGAAGGAATAGCGCCCCATCATTGGTGTTGGTGGAAGGAATAGCGCCCCATCATTGGTGTCAGTGGGAGGAATAGTGCCTTATCATTGGTGTCAGAAGGAATAATGCCTCATCATTGGTGTCGGTGGAAGGAATAGTGCCCCATTATTGGTGTCGGTGGGAGGAATCGTGCCCCATCATTGGTGTAAAAGGAAGGAATAGTGCCCCATCATTGGTGTCGGTGGAAGGAATAGTGCCCCATCATTGGTATCGGTGGAAGGAATAGCGCCCCATCATTGGTGTCAGTAGAAGGAATAGTGTCCCATCATTGGTATGCAAAGTGCCTCATGTCAGTGGGGTCCAGTAGCAGATATAGCATGTAGAGATCAAGCAGAAGTGTAGTCAGTAAACAAACGAAAGGTCAGTAACAAGTGGCAGTGGAGATAAGGACAGCTGTAGGTAGCCAAAGGAGCAAGATATCAGCTGGGGAGAGCACAATAATCTGGCAAACAGGAAGTGCAGAGATATGGCTTAAATCAGGAAGGGAAGAACAGAAGGTTCAAGGTTCACCAGAAACAAGAGGCAAGGCAACAATGACCTAAGTGATCAGACATCCAAATGACCTAAAATCCAATATATAAAAAGGGGTGGGCCAAGGAACAGTCAGGCTGGGAAAAAAAAGGAGCTAAAGGAACTAGACAACGCTGGGCACTCTCCAGCCAGGAAATGAGGCGGGCTCTGTCCGTCATTTCAGTCCAGGAGAAGAGCCGGTACAACTGTGCAAGACCGAAGAGAAGACCAGAGTTTGGATTTAATATTTCCACATCCACTCTCGCACTTTGTGCAAGATATTCATAGAAATGGAAGTGACATTTCAAAACGTAGCGATTTCATTCTTCTCATTTCAAGTTCATCTCCAGTTGGCTTAAAAAACGGCAATTTATGCAGTCTATGAATCCGGGGGGGAGTTCGAGAATTACTTTTTTTTGTTTTTGATGGAAAACTTTTACGAAGTAAAAAAGGCTGTTTCAGATCAGCCCGGCTTTAATGCGAGCCCGAGGAAGCAGATGACAGACAGAATTCAATATCAGTTTCACGTAGAGCGAGGAGGACGGGTAGCTCGCCGACGAGGTGGTGGAGTTATTTGTTCTGTAAGATTAGCCCCTCTGGATCATAAGCCTCCCATGTCTCAGTGCGGAGCATCAAAGGCGCCAACATGGGATTCATTAAGAGATATTCATGGGCTTTGTTGGGTTGTCAAATTTTCGAGTCCTGATTGCTGTATAAATAGTTTTCTATTTAAAAGCCAATTCAACTACAAACCGACATTTCAGTATTGCATGGCTGCCGGTACGTTGGCCCATGGTGGCTTCTTATAGGGCTTACACCAACTTTAATCCCTTCAAACTGATCTAATAACCTCTTCCGTAGTCTCAACGAATCTAAGAAAACGCAACTCTTTTCGATCATTTTTCTCAGATCAGACAAATCTCACAAAGTATTTTTAAAAGAATGGTGTAGTGCCAAAATAATTTACTAAAATAATTTTTTTTATTAATCCTCTTTAGCAACAAAGTAGACCGAGTGGTCATGAAGTGTCAACTCTGATCAACTTTTCCCTTAAAAGTAGAATTACGACATAAGGCCAACTAGTCTTCAAAATGTCCTCTTCCCCCTCCTAACATCTATACTGACCTACCTGTGTAAGAAGGATGTATATACTTACCTATTTTCAGCCCACTCCAGTTCGGTCGCATGATCTCCCCTGTGCCAGCCAGCGGCGACTGCAGGGGAGAGGAGAGAGAGTCATTTGACCAAGGATGGGAATGCCCGGGAGCGTTGACGTCACCCATAGGCTCCCATGTCCCAGCCGTTGTCGGCGCTCCCTCCTTTCCCCTGCAGCCGCCACTGGACGACACAGGGGATCACACAGCCAGACCAGTGTGGGCTAAAAATTAGGTACGTATATACATTTCTTTACACAGGTATTCATCTAAGTAAATATCAAAATTATCTAAACCAGTAGTCTCCAAACTGTGGCCCTTTGCTTGCCCTGGGTGCACTATTCCAACCACTAACCTCAACAATAGTGCACAATTTCTCCCACTGACACCAAATGATGGGTCTCTATTCCGTCCGTAACTCCGTCGAAAGTCCATCGGAAAGACTGTCGGACCTTTAATGCTGAAAAGTCCGCTCGTGCGTACACGACATTAGTGTCACCAACAGTGGGACACCATTTCCCCCACTGAAACCAAAGATGGAGCACCATTCCTCCCACTGACACCAACGATGGGATACCCTTCCACTGACACCAACAATGGGATACCATTCCTCCCACTGACACCAAATGATGGGTCTCTATTCCTCCCACTGACACCAATGATGGGGCACTATTCCTCCCACTGACACCAATGATGGGACACTATTCTTCTCACTCACAGCAACAATGGGGCATAAATCCTCCCACCAACACCAATGATGTGGCAAAAAAAAAAAACTCCCTAACACCAACAGTGGGGTACTGTTATGCCGTGTACACACGAGCGGAATTTGACAGCAAAGGTCCGACGGAACAAATTCACCGGACAATTCGATCGTGTGTGGGCTTCGTCGGACCTTTGCTGTTGAAAAATCAGACGGACTTTAGATTTAGAACATGTATCAAATCTTTCCGATGGACTCGAGTCCAGTCGAAAAATCTGTTCGTCTGTATACTAGTCCGACGGACAAAAAAACGACGCAAGGGTTGCTATTGGCTACTGGCTATGAACATCCTTATTCTAGTCCCTTTGTACGTCATCACGTTCATACCAACTGACTTTTGAACAGACTTTAGTCCGTGTGTGGGCAAGTCCGGTCGTTCGAAAGTCCGTAGTAACTCCGTCTGAAAGACTGTCGGACCTTTGATGCTGAAAAGTCCGCTCATGTCTACACGGCATTAGTGTCACCAACAGTGGGACACTATTTCCCCCACTGACACCAACGATGGGATACCCTTCCACCGACACCAACGATGGGATACCATTCCTACCACTGAGCCCAACAATGGGACACCATTCCTCCCACTGACACCAACGATGGGGCACCATTGCTCCCATTGACACCAACGATGGGACACCATTGCTTCCATTGACACCAACAATGGGACACCATTGCTCCCATTGACACCAACAATGGGACACCATTGCTCCCACTGACATCAATAATGGGACACCATTCTTACCATTGACACTAATGATGGGACACCATTCCTCCCATTGACACCATTGATGGAGCACTAATCTACCACCTATGCCCCGTACACACGGTCGGATTTTCCGATGGAAAATGTCCGATCGGAGCGTGTTGTCGGAAATTCCGATCGTGTGTGGGCTCCATCGGACATTTTCCATCGGATTTTCCCACACACAAAGTTGGAGAGCAGGAGATAAAATTTTCCGACAACAAAATCCGTTGTCGGAAATTCCGATCGTGTGTACACAAATCCGACGGACAAAGTGCCACGCATGCTCAGAATAAATAAAGAGATGAAAGCTATTGGCCACTGCCCCGTTTATAGTCCCGACGTACGTGTTTTACGTCACTGCGTTTAGAACGATCGGATTTTCCGACAACTTTGTGTGACCGTGTGTATGCAAGACAAGTTTGAGCCAACATCCGTTGGAAAAAATCCTAGGATTTTGTTGTCGGAATGTCCGAACAAAGTCCGACCGTGTGTACGCCCTACTAGTGTCCAAGGGCACTATATATTACGATAATTACTCCCACCGACAGTTAGGTATTTTCTACGCACTCTGCCCACTGTCCGGCCCTAAGGGCTGAAGGACTGTTTGGAAACCCTTGATCTAAACGATTGTTTACTATGAGATTGCTGCAATTTTGGCCATAATTTTGATTGAAGAAGGATTTTTATTTTTTTTTAAATGCAATCAAAAATTCCAACTGAATTAAAAATAAAAAAGCAAAAATAGCTTCAGGTGTTATCAACATGTTCAACCCGAAGAGCTCAAAATCTACACAAGCTACACATTTGTGCACAACAGATTCTTGCCTTTGACTTTATTTCTGCGAAAGTGGTGTAACGCTTTCTAGCGGCGGTTTGTGCGCACGGAGAAAAACAAATTCCTATTTAAAAGAGGATACTGAACTCATTTCTGTGACGAACCAAGTATAATGTTTTGGAGCGTTTACAAAATTCATAGGTTTTTATTTTTCCCCCTCGGGCGCATCGCACACAATAAAAATCGCAGGCTTCTCCGGGTCCGCGTACCTCAACAGGCTAAAGACCTCGTATTATAAGCCTGCAGCTAAATTACTTCAGCTGCTTCCTGTATCCCCGTGCTCATCCATCATTTACATCTTAAAATCGGACGAGCCGGGAGGTAAGGTGTGCTCACGGCTGACGCAGTCAAGCGATACGCCGGCCCGCCCTTAACTGTTCAGCTACCAGGTGATTCATCCAGCCCGATTCCAACCCGGTAATCAACAAGGGCTGTCAACAAAGGCTCTGAGCGCCTTTACAATTTAAACGCACTCAAATGACTGTACCCAAACTCCCGCTAAAACCATTTCTGTTTTTAGAATTGCGTAGGAAAGAGCTGTTTATCTACGACCCCGCAGGAGAGATTTCCTTTCTAAGCAAAGAGCCAGTTTGCTGTCCTTCAGAATTTGGGTGGGCCGCACTGTGCTCAGAAGAAGAAAACAATGCCCAATCCCGTGGTGGCTGGTGGTATCTTTTTTTGTTGGGGGGGGGGGCGGCACTCCACCCACCTTCACCCCCTCCTCGGTCGGTCACCAGCCCCGCACCTACCCCATCTAAGTCATGGGTTTCTTTTGGGCGGCGGGCTTCACCCTGTGTCTCTTCCTTCTAAGGCTTCCCGTGTCTCCTCCATCATCCTTCTTAGGCGGCCAATAAGATGGCTTCTCCTCTCGGCCAATCAGACCTCAGGACCCGCTTCCTGAGTCGGGATTGGCCGGAAGGAGAATCAGGAAGACAATAGTGCATATTAATTCGGTATTGTCACACAACTTGGTGGGGATCAGGGCGAAGTGCTCTGCAACCCAAGCCCACCCTTTTTTGAAACCAATTAGAACCTCAGGCTCTAATCATGTGCTTCTAAAAAACAAACAAACACACAACACCACTGCATTGGAATCCATGCGCCCGGCGCGTGGATAACGGGGCAGCCCCCCTGCTCCCCGTATGGATGGGCCACCACTGGCCCCATCATTGGTTGTAATGGGAGGAATAGTGCCTCATCATTGATTGTAATGGGAGGAATCGTGCCTCATCATTGGTTGTAATGGGAGGAACAGTGCCCCATCATTGGTTGTAATGGGAGGAACAGTGCCCCATCATTGGTTGTAATGGGAGGAACAGTGCCCCATCATTGATTGTAATGAGGAGGAATATTGCCTCATCATTGGTTGTAATGGGAGGAATAGTGCCTCATCATTGGTTGTAATGGGAGGAATCGTGCCTCATCATTGGTTGTAATGAGGAGGAATAGTGCCCCATCATTAGTTGTAATGGGAGGAATAGTGCCTCATCATTGGTTGTAATGGGAGGAATAGTGTCCCATCATTGGTTGTAATGGGAGGAATAGTGTCCCTTTTTGGTATCAGTGGGAGGAATAGTGCCCCATTGATGCTGTCAGTGAGAGGAATGGTGCCCCATCATTGGAGTTAGTTTGAGGAGTAGTGCACCAAGAGCTGGATAAACACAAGCATAGGACCACATTCGGCCCAGGGCCACAGTTTGGACAGAGATATTAAATTAACAATCCTGAGCACTGAGCGCTTCAGAAGCCAAATTTCTAATATTATGGACCATTAACCCATGGAGTATATGCAATAGTTGCTCCTCCCGGCTTCCCTGTCCCTGCTGAAGAAAAGCATCCCCACAAAATGATGTTACCACCACCATGTTTCACGGTGGGGATGGTGTGTTCAGGGTGATGTACAGTGTTAGTTTTCCACCACACATAGCGTTTTGTTTTTAGACCAAAAAGTTCAGTTTTGGTCCCATCTGACCAGATCACCTTCTTCCCCATGTTTGCTGTGTCCCCCACATGGCTTCTCACAAACTGCAAACAGGACTTCTTATGACTTTCTTTCACCAATGTCTTTCTTCTTGTCACTCTTCCATAAAGATCAGATTTGTGGAGAACACGACTAATAGTTGTCCTGTGGACAGATTCTCCCACCTGAGCTGTGGATCTCTGCAGCTCCTCCAGAGTTACCATGGACCTCTTGGCTCTTCTCTGATGAATGCTCTCCTTGCCCGGCCGGTCAGTTTAGGTGGACGGCCATGTCTTGGTAGCTCTGCAGTTGTGCCATACTCTTTCCATTTTCTGATGATGGATTGAACAGAGCTCTGTGAGATGTTCAAAGCTTGGGAGATTTTTTTATAACCTAACCCTGCTTTATATTTCTCCACAACTTTATCCCGGACCTATCTGGTGTGTTCCTTGGCCTTCGTGATGCTGTTTGTTCACTAAGGTTCTCTAACAAACCTCTGAAGGCTTCACAGAACAGCTGTATTTATACTGAAGATAAATTTTACACAGGTGGACTCTATTTACTAATTAGGTGACTTCTGAAGGCAATTGGTTCCACTAGATTTTAGTTAGGGCAATCAGAGTAAAGGGGGCTGAACACAAATGAATGCCACACTTTTCACATATTTATTTGTAAAACATTTTGAAAACCATTTATTATTTTCCTTCCACTTCACAATTACGTGCCATGTTGTGTTGGTCTATCACAGTGTTTCTCAACCTTTTTTCAGTCAAGACACCCTTTAAAATGATAGAAAATCTCGAAGGCATCCTCCAAAACTATGGACAGTCTCAAGGCACCCCATTCTAAAATTTAAAAACTATTCTAATAGTTTTACATAATGCAGCAACATTCACACACTTATGCTGCGTACACCTGACCGGACTTTCCGGTAGAAAAGGTCCGACGGAATCGTTCCGTCGGACATTCCGATCGTGTGTGGGCTTCATCGGACTTTTTCTTTCTAAAATTCTGACGGACCTGGAAATAGAACATGTTTCAAACCTTTCCGACGGAATCAGTTCCGCATACAAACCTCTCGTCTGTATGCTATTCCGACGGACCAAAAACGACGCGAGGGCAGCTATTGGCTACTGGCTACTGAACTTCCTTTTTCTAGTCCCGTCATACGTCATCGCGTTCTAAACGATCAGACTTTGGTGTGATCGTGTGTAGGCAAGTCCGTTTCAGCGGAACTCCGTCTGAAAGACCGTCGGAGTTCATTCCGACGGAAAGTCCGGTTGTGTGTACGCGGCATTAGGACACCCAACATTAGAGGTGCAAACTAGTACTGATTAGTATTCCAGTGTTTCTCTTCTTCGTCAGGTTTTTCCCCATCACTCAGCTAATGTGACCCCCAAAGCTGATGGAGAGGCAGGGAAGGGTCAAACAAGGATGCTATGCAGACGACCAACATCTTCCTTATCAACTGATGATGTCATTGGTCATTAGAAGGTAGGCAGCTAGAAGGTCATATTTGTGCACAGTGCAAACCCATGGCTTTGTGTAACTAAAAAAGGCAGGCTTCATCCACCAGTGCCTGTATACAATTTTGGGAAATTTTTAGGCATTTTGGCAAGGCACCCCAGAAAAAGCCTCAAGGCACCCCAGGGTGCCTGGGCACCCTGGTTGAAAAAGGCTGGTCTATCACGTAACATCCCAATAAAATACATTTACGTTTTTAGTTGTAACATGACAAAATGTGGAAAATTTCAAGGGGTGTGAATACTTTTTCAAGGCACTGCATTTATTCCCCCCATCAAACACACGCCTTCCATAGGGATCAATACACAGCATGGGTCTCTACACGGTATACATTTGAAACACTAACCAAGTCTGTTTTCAATGATTGTGTATACCGGGGGTCTCTAAACAAGGGGCCAGTTTACTGTCCTTCAGACTTTAGAAGGGCCAGACTGTGGCCAGTGCGAATAAAAAAAGGCCTCAGGCTTGGTAATCAGTGGGTGTAAAAATAAAAATTCCAAAAGAGCCTGTGATCAGCGGGAGTAGGAATGGTGTCCCACTGTTGGTGTCAGTAGGGGAGGGGGGGGGGAATAATGTACCAGTGTTGGTGTCAGTGGAAGGAATAGTGCTCAGTCATTGTTGTATGTGGGAGGAATAGTGCCCAATGTTGGTGTCATGGGGAGGAGTACTGCCCCATCATCGGTGCCAGTGGAAGACATACTGCTCTATTATTGGTATTAATGGGAGGAATTGTGCCCAGTCATAGGTGTATGTGGGAGAAATAGTGCTCCATCATTGGTGTATTTGGGAGTAATAGTGCCTCATCATTGGTGAGTATGGGAGGTATAGTGCCTCATGGTTCGTGTTAGTGGGAGGAAAAGTGCACCATCATTGGTGTCAGTGGGAAACATAGTACAACATCCTTGATGTCAGTGAGAGGAATAGTGCCCCATCATTGGTGTATGTGGGAGGAATAGTGCCCCATAATTGGTGTATGTGGGAGGAATAGTGCACAGTGTTGTTGTCAAGGGGAGGAGTACTGCCCCATAGTTGGTGCCAGTGGAAGAAGTACTGCCCTATTATTTGGTATTAGTGGGAAGAATATTGCCCCATGGTTCCTCTTAGTGGGAGGAATAGTGCCCAGTCATAGGTGTATGTGGGAGGAATAGCTCTCCATCATTGGTGTATGTGGGAGTAATAGTGCCCCATCATTGGTGTATGTGGGAGTAATAGTGCCCCATCATTGGTGTATATGGGAGCAACAATTCCCCCGCCATTGGTGTCAGTGGGAGGAATAGTGCCTCGTCATTGGTGTATACGGGAGGAATAGTGCTCAGTTATTGGTGTCAGTGGGAGACAGGATACAACATCCTTGGTGTCAGTGGGAGGAATAGTGCCCCATCATTGTTGTATGTGGGAGGAATAGTGCCCAATGTTGGTGTCATGGGGAGGAGTACTGCCCCATTGATGGTGCCAGTGGAAGACGTACTGCTCTATTATTGGTATTAGTGGGAGGAATAGTGCCCAGTCATAGGTGTATGTGGGAGTAATAGTGCACAGTGTTGGTGTCAAGGGAAGGAGAACTGCCCCATAGTTGGTGCCAGTGGAAGAAGTACTGCCCTATCATTTGGTATTAGTGGGAAGAATAGTGCCCCATGGTTCCTGTTAGTGGGAGGAATAGTGCCCAGTCATAGGTGAATGTGGGAGGAATAGTGCTTCATCATTGGTGTATGTGGGAGGAATAGCTCCCCATCATTGGTGTATGTGGGAGTAATAGTGCCCCATCATTGGTGTATGTAGGAGGAATAGTACCTCATGGTTCGTGTTAGTGGGAGGAATAGTGCCCCATCATTGGTGTATGTGGGAACAACAATTCCCCGTGTCAGTGGGAGGAACAGTGCCCTGTCATTGGTGTTTGTGGGAGGAATAGCGCCCAATGTTGGTGTCATGGGGAGGGTCACTGCCCCATCGTTGGTGCCAGTGGAAGTACTGCCCTATTATTGGTGTCAGTGGGAGGAATAGTGCCCCATCATTGGTGTCAGTGGGAGGAATAGTGCCCCACCCATCATTGGAGCACAGGTGTGTCAGGAGGAGGCTGTCTGTCTGGAGCTGCTGCAGATCCGTGTGAGAGGGGACTGGTGAGGAAATCTATCCCAGCTCTCCTGGCCCCTTTCTGGGGAAGCCATGGAGGCCAGCAGGGCCTCTCCTGCTGGAAGCTCCCAGCCATCTCCTGGGCCATCAGGTGACATGCCTTCCTCTGTACAAACCATGGCTTGTGATCTTTCTGCCCCTGGTAAGGATGAAGGCTCAGAGGCAATTCAGGAGCGAGTGGTGGCCGGGATTAAAGCCCTGAATAGGGAGAGAGACAAGCTCTATAAACTGAGAGCGGAGCTGAAGCGCCTGAGAAGGCAGCGTGAGGGCTTACATAGCCAGAAACGAGGGTCCATGGATCCGGAGATCCAACTGGCCAAGGTCCGGGTTGAACATCAGGAGACCATTGTGTCCATCATGGAAGGAAGAGATGGGCCATTTAAGGAAAAGTTTTACAATGAAAAAAGGTTTGCGAGGATGACAAAGATGGAGGTGGAGGAGGAGACCCCCAGTTCTGACCCCCTGCCCCCTCAGGTAGAGGTAAGCAGCCCCATGCCTTCCCAGGACTCTGGAGGCATGCTCAGGGCCATCCAGATAATGGAGTCTCCTGTGCGGGGTGATCGGCTGGCGTTTGGTGATAAGGACATAACTGATAATGTGCCTGATAATGTCAAGCCCCAAGCAGGGGATGAATCTGTTTTTGTGTCATCTAACACCATGAACAATGTTGAAAGTGTGCCCAGTGACACTCAAGTTTCTAATGCTATGTGTAGCAATGTTGTACCTGCTAATGCTGCAGCGCAGCAAGAGCTGCATTTAAAAAATGACATTTCTGAAAAGGAACTACCGGTGTCAGCAGAGCCTATTAACTCTCCTTTGGCTGAGTCTAAAGATGTTTGCCCCACAGCTGCTGGAGACTCTACAGTGCAGCATCAGGAGACAGCTGGTATTGCAGCAACTGTGACTATTCCTGATGGGAAATTGAACGTGTGTGTGACTGATAGCAATTGTACAAGTGTGATGGACAATCGTCCCAGCTCAGTCCAAGCAAATAATAATAATGTACAGACTACTGTGACTTCAGTGTGGGGCCTTGGCCCTGATAAACCCACGTTTGCTCAGGTGGTACGCTCTGCTCCTGGTGGCTCCGCCCCCAAGCGGGGTTTCCCCCTGCAGCCTACCACTTTGGGCACCCCGGGATCTGGTCTTGGGTCTCTGGCTTCTGCTGGGGGTCCGAGAAGAAATGTGGTAATTCTCAAATGGGAAGGTGGTGCGATCCCTCCAGCACGGCGTGCAGTGGTGGATTTGATTTTGGAGATGGGTTTTGGGGCAAATGACCTGTATGCCTTTATACATGTAGCTGGGACACGGGATTATACCATTAGTTTCACCAGGCCAGAGGGTCTTGACCTGTTCTGGGAGCGATATGAGGCTCGGTGCAGGTCAAGACCTGAATGGGAAGGTCTGGCCCCAGTTGCGGTTTCGCAAAGGTCAACGGTGAAAAAGATAACCATCATACTCACCAATGAGAGTGTTCCTGCTCGGGACCTAGAGGTCTGGTTAAGGAACTATGGTGAGGTTTTGACTAAGCCCAGCAAAATCCTTGATGAACGTAACATCTGGACTGGGGGTTGGTCGGTTACAGTCAGGTTGGCCAGGGATGGGAATGTTGTCCGTCACCTGCCCTCCTCAGCTTTTATAGGGAGGGATAGGATGACTATTTTCTACCCTGGTCAGCCGAAGCTGTGTCACCGCTGTGGAGAAAAGGGGCATTTGAGCTCTTCCTGTTCAGCCTTGATACGTTCAGTGTGTCGGGGTCAGGGTCATATGGCCAAGGACTGCACCGAGATGATCAGGTGCAACCTGTGCCTGCGCCTTGGCCACCCCTACAGCAGATGTCCTGAAGCCTGGCACAATATGGAGAAGGAGGTACTAGATGACTTGTCAAGGCTGGACAGGATGGAGGGTGATGCCCCTGGTGTACCATCCTCCTCTGCGGTGACTGACTCCCCTGGTCCTGCTCAGGATCCCTCTCCAGTTCCTGTGGCCACCCCTCCTGTGTCTGTAAGTATTCCTTCTGTATCTGTCTCTGTGTCCCCCCAGCCTACTGTATCCCCTCCTCTTGTGTCAGAACCTTCCAAGTCTGTGCCCCCCGAGTCAGTTACCCCCCAGGAGTCTACCCCTCCTAAGTCAGATTCAAAGGGAGTAACCCCCCCACCAGGAGTGGTAGTGGGTTTTAAAAAGGTCGCTTCTGCCTCTCTAAAGGAGTCTTCTGTAAAGACTTCAAAGAAAAAAACAGGAGATAAGGGCATCTCTGAAGCTGACCTGCAGTACCTGGAGGAGAGAAGGAAGGTTGGGAAGCGGAAGAAGCAGGTGGTGAGGACGGAACAGGCTCCAGTGCCTGTCTCCAACCGTTATAGGTCCTCTAAGTGGGAGATTTCCTCATCTGGAGCTTCTTCGGAGCGAAGTTCTGATTCTGAGATGGAGTTTGAGGCGGCCTCAAGAAAAAGAGAGGCTTCTGGTGATGAGCAGCAGAGGGGAGCTAAGAAGCAATCCACCCAATAACCCAAATGGCGGTTCCCCCTCCGTTAAAAGTGGTGACAATAAATGTCGCCAGCATTAAGTCAGTAAGAGCTCGTTCTATGGCCTTCTTTTTGTTCAGCCAATTAGATGCTGAAATTTTATTTTTGCAAGAGACTAGGCTCACCTCCTTGGCAGATATTCATATGGCCAAGAGAGAGTGGAGGTATGGTCCATCTTACTGGTCTCTTGCGGCCGAGCCTTACGGCGGTGTGGCGGTGTTGTTTAAAACCGGCATGGTAACTATCCGGCGGGTTATTGAGGTGGAGATTGGGAGATGTATGGTCTTAGACGTCCTTGTGGGAGGGCAGGACCTGCGCCTAATTAATGTCTATGGGCCGCACACAAAGTGGGACAGGAAATGCCTTTTTACAAGGATCAAGCCATTTCTTTTTACATCCCGGCAAGTGGTCTTTGGAGGTGACTTTAATACAGTAACTAGGCCCAAGGACAGGAAGGACTTCAAGGACAGGCTGGGATATGATAGCGTTTTTTTAAATAGTATGGTTAGGGATGCTGGTCTTGTGGATGTGCACATTAAGCACCTCCCGGATGACACTGGGTTCACCTTTCATCGAGGTAATAGTCAGAGTAGAATAGATAGGTTTTTTTTGAAGGAGACCTCTGCTTTCTCACCCCCAGTGGTGCAGGCAGTAGAGTTCTCTGATCACTGTATGCTATCTGTGGTCCTGAATGCTTCAGACGCCCCTCAGAGGGGTAAGGGCATCTGGAGATTGAATTCGACTCTACTCAAGGAAGAACATGTTAGACAATCCTTTGAGGAATTCTTTCAGGCACAGGTGACCATCCTGGACTTTTGTAGCAGCAAGGCTGAGTGGTGGGAGCTGACCAAAAAGAGGATCGCTGGATTCTTCAGGGGCCTAGCCAATAGAAAACAGTTTAACAAATACATGACCTACCAACGTTTACGGAGGAAGCTGGATATTCTTGTCTCGAGAGGTGGAGATCCTGGGGAAATCTCCGAAGTGAAACTCCTTCTCAGGAAGTGTCAATATGACCGGCATGCCTCTTTGGTTCTGGAGAGGGACTATGGGAAGTACCACTCGCCTGACCCTTACCAGAACTGCAAACAAGGTGTAGCTGTTAAAACGGTCGTTGGCCTTAAAGACAGTACAGGTTCCTTGACAAAGTCCAGGTCAGGGATTCTGGAGGTCGTGAGGTCCTTTTATGCTGACCTTCTTGGGAGGAAAGAGCTTGACCGTGACAAGATGGAAGGCTTTTTGGACTCTACTCCAGGTCTAAATGATGAAGATGTCCCATTGATGAATTTGACAGAGGAGATCACAGTTGAAGAGGTGATGAGGGCAATTGAACAACTTGCCATCAAAAAATCACCTGGACCGGATGGCTTGACGGCTGAGTTTTACAAAGCCTTTAAGTCTATTCTGGCCCCACATTTGGTAGAGGTTTTTAACAGTTGCCTTGCTGAGGGGGTACTTCCCCCTTCCATGAGGCACTCGGCTGTGATTCTTCTTTCAAAGGGTAAAGATCCTTCGATGATTGAGAATTGGCGCCCCATCAGCCTTCTTAATGTCGATAGAAAGATACTGGCAAAGATATTTTTCTGGCGCCTATCGTCAGTAGCAGAGTCTTTGCTTTCTCGCCATCAGCACTGTTCGGTCCAGGGTAGGTGCACCTTCACAGCGGTTTTAGCTGTCCGGGAGGCCTTGGAGCGGTGCAGGGCTGCAGGCTGGGGAAAGTATTTGCTGACATTAGATCAGGCAAAGGCTTTTGATCGTGTCAACCATGAGTACCTGTGGTTGCTCCTTAGTAAGTACGGTCTGCCGGGTGGTTTTGTCGATTGGTTAAAAGTCTTGTATAAGGGGGCAGAAAGCTTTCCTCTTGTTAATGGTTGGGTTGGGCAGTCCTTTGAGGTTGGCTCCGGGGTGCGCCAGGGTTGTCCCCTGAGTCCCCTGCTCTATGTGTTTGCAATCGACCCTTTCATCAGGAGGCTAGAGAGCGGCATGTTGTGTGGGGTACCAGTGGGTCTCCCGGGTGAGCCGCCTTTGAGGGTTGTTGCCTATGCGGACGATGTGTCAGTGATTGTCACCGGGGCGGATGAAGCAGAGGAGGTGGTCTCTCTGACATCACGGTATTCTGAAGCATCAGGCTCCAAGATCAATCAGGAAAAGAGTGAAGTCTTCTGGATGGGAAAGGAAGGTGAGGGTTTTGATCTCCCGGACACCTTTCCAGTGCCCCAGGAAAGAATTAAGATTCTAGGCATTGAATTTGGACCCGGCGATTATGGCCTCAAAAACTGGGAAGGCAGACTGGAAATTGCCAATACTAAGGTGGTCAGCTGGAAGAAATGGAAGTTATCTATGAGGGAAAGGGTTGATCTGATTAAGACTTACCTGATTCCGATCTTTTTGTATGTCAGCTTTGTCTGCATCTTGCCAGTGTCTCTCTATGCTAGGGTCAGTAGTGTGTTCTTCCAGATGTTGTGGGGGAACAGACTGAACCCCATCAAGAGGAATGTCACCTATCTATCCAGGAGGGAGGGTGGCTTAGGTATGGTCAACCCAGTTCTTTTCTTTTCACTGCTTTTTCTCAAGTTTAATATTGGTAATATGCTTGCAGTGGAACCTCCTGGATGGGCAGGCATTTTTAGATCTTGGTTTAGGCCTTTTCTGCGACTTTGGGAAGAAGGTGGCCAAGTGAAGAATCTCAGGGGTCATCGTGGTCAGCTACCAGCCTATGTCGCTCCGTGCCTGAAGTTATTACGGCAGTGGCGATTGTCGGCTGAAGATCTCAGATCGGTTCCGAGGAAAGTCCTTATGAGTCGAGTCTTGAGCGAAGTCTTTCATGACCCACTGGCCTTAAGGGATTGCCCAGGCCCAGTTTTGAGGGCAGGGTTAAGACTTATTAATTTGGACAGAGTACCTCCTAAATTCAGGGATCTGGCCTGGATGTGCTTCCATGGGAGGCTCTATGTTAGGGGCAATTTGAAATTCCGCAGTGGGGTGGATCGTAGCTGTCCTCGGGAGGAGTGTGCAGGTGAGGAGGAGACTATGGACCATTTTCTGCTTCATTGCCCTTTTAACATAGAGGTGTACAAACAGGTGGGGCGGGCCCTCGGTGTCCCTTTCCTCTCCAGGCTGGGTTATGCTGAGTGGGTGTATGGAGCATTCAATACTGGTGGGGTTTTTTGTTTAGATACACTTTTTCTAGTTAGCCTAGTAGTCCGTTATTTCACTTGGAACGCACGGTGTCAGGTCAGCATTCGGCGTAAAATCCTTCCTGTTCAGGTGGTGGTGTATGACATTCTGCATGAGGTGGAGAAGATTCGGGTACTTGAGAGAGACAAGCGGAGTCAGGGGGCTTGGTTGAAGGCGTGGAGGGGTTTCAAGCCTCCCTGACTGCCAGGAGTCTCTTTCCCGGGTGTGGCTCTCTGTCTCTTATCACCCTAGATTATTATTTTTTGGATTAATTTTTGATAAATGGCTGCGTACATAGGTGATGGGTTGTGCCTCTTAGGCCCTCTCTGCTGCTTTATGTAAATAGTTTTGGTAACGGATTATGTATATATTGTATATATTCTGAACATTAATGTGTATTCCTTGGATTTCTGTTGAAGTTTTGTACTATGGTTTTGTTTTTTACTTTTGTATAAAATTGGTTGCTTGATTCTTTTAATAAAAGATCAATAGTGCCCATCATTGGTGTCAGTAGGAGCAATAGTGCTCCCTCGTTGGTGTCAGCAGAAGGAATAGTGCACCATTGTTAGTGTCAGTGGGAGTAATAGTGCCCCATTGTTGGTGTCAGTGAATGTAATGGGGCCGACTGTTGGTGTCAGCAAAAGGAATTACCGTATATACTCGAGTATAAGTCGAATTTTTCAGCACATTTTTTTGTGCTGAAAGTGCCCCCCTCGACTTATACTTGAGTCAAGCACTTTTCTGCAGCAAAAAATTTCATTTTCCAAACTGACTTTGGGGCCCCGTATCTCAGGCCCACTGAGTGCTAGGAACCCCAAATTTGGTGTGCAAACCCAGTAGAACGGGTACCATAACATATCCAAAGCTGAAGTCCCTAGCACTAAGTGGCCCCGAGATACAGGGCCCCAAAATCGGTTCGGAAAATGTCATTCTCTGCTGCAGAAAAGTGCTTGACATTTTCTGAACCAAATTTGGGGCCCCATATCTCAGGGCTACTTGGTGCTAGGAACCCAAAATTTGGTGTGCAAGCCCAGTGGAACTGGTACCATAACATATCCAAAGCTGAAGTTCCTAGCACTAAGTGGCCCCGAGATACGGGGCCCCAAAATCGGTTCGGAAAATGTCATTCTCTGCTGCAGAAAAGTGCTTGACATTTTCTGAACCGACTTTGGGGCCCCATATCTCAGGGCCACTTAGTGCTAGGAACCCAAAATTTGGTATGCAAGCCCAGTGGAACTGGTACCATAACATTTCCAAAAGCTAGGGTTCCTAGCTCCAAGTGGCCCTGAGATACAGGACCCCAAAACCGGTTAGGAAAATGTCATTTTCTGCTGCAGAAAAGTGCTTGACATTTTCTGAACTGATTTTTGGGGCCCTGTATCTCAGGGCCACTTGGTGCTAGTAACCCCAGCTTTGGAAATTTTATGGTGCTAGTTCCACCAAATTTGGGGTTCTTAGCACTAAGTGGCCCCAAGATACAGGGCCCCAAATTCGGTCAACTGTGTCCATCTGCAGCAATGTCATTTCGGGACCCTTTGGGTTCAGAGACCCCAAATTTTGGCTGCAGCTAGGGGGCATCTAGGAACCCTTAACTACTGAGTTTGAAGTTCAGGGGGCCTATGGCTGCAAATGGGCACAGTGAGGCATGCAAATGGGCACAGTGATGCTGCAAATGGGCATTGTTGACCCTCTTTTCCACTTACAGTAGCTGTGCATTTCTCACCCTCGTCTTATACTCGGGTCAATAAGTTTTTCCCATTTTTTTTTTGTGGTAAATTAGGGCCTCGACTTATACTCGGAACGACTTATACTCGAGTATATACGGTATGCCCCACTGTTGGTATCAGAGGAAAGAATGGTGCCTCACCGCTGGGTGTCAGGAGGAGGAATAATGCTTCATATCAATAAAATGAATAGTGCCCCAAGGCCTAGATAAAGGCAAGCAAAGGGCTGCATCTAGGCTGATGACCCTAGTTTGGAGAACACTGGTGTTGATTGTCCAAATATTGCGACAAACTCCAATGTTATGTACTTTCTCTTTACTTTGTATCGTATCAAAATTGTTCATGAAATATAAAAGAAAAAACAATGCTAATGTGTCTTGAGTGAAACACACACGTGGTGGTGACATGGAAAGAAGATATCCACGCACAGAACAAAAAGTTCCAAAAAAAGATGGAAAATGATGGGTGGAGTGGCCAGAATTAGGACTAATACAAATCACCCACACCTAATTGCGTGACAGAAGTCCTCCATGCACCCTTAGGACAAACCACAAATCAATCCATGTCTGGAGCTTGTGATGGAGTAGATGTGGATGAAAGAGATTTCACATGACTCTTAGGAGGAGAAGAATGAACATGTGACTGGGTAACGAGTATTTTTCTCAGGCATCAGATGAGAAGCTGACATCAGCACAATATTCGGATGAGAAGTACGAGGCCAGTGGATGGAAAGCGCGCCTGAGGGTTTCTCTTTTACAAGCTGGAGAAATTTTCTAAGCCAGTAGCGGCACAAATGTTTAAAAACTACCAAAAGAAGAAAAATAAAAACACAGAAAAACAACGGCTGTCCTCAAGAGGTCGATTGTGTCTTTTCGCATTCTACTTAAAAACAGAAGGACAAGCTAATTAAAAAAAGAAAAGGAAAAAATCATCACACCGATACAACCCCTCTGAGTTAAAGAACAGAAAAAGGGGCCAAACGCTAGCCAAGAAAAGTCCCTTTACATCCCATTTGCTGATCATCAGCACATGTATAGGCACACAGCGGCCATTTTGCCCAGTCATTATCGGCTCAGAAATGGTTCTTGAGGGATGAAGAATCCCATAACAGCATCCAGCTGTAAAGACTATGATTGTGCAGTTTTAATCTATGCCAACTCTGTGGAAGTTATGTAAGTGATGCAGGACTTCCGAATGACATATTTATTGAGATCTTCCTCTATACATACAGTATATGGACAAAGCTGCTAAAAACAAAACAGCAACTTCAGAAAGATAGAATTTAAAAGCATTGATTGATTTTATCCAAAACTCAAAATGTTTTTTCACAGTTTGGATACAGTAGAGCAGCAGTAATCAATTTATAAATACGGGGCCCCCCCAACTGCAGACCATGACATCCCTAACGGGCCACAATTAAAAATTCAGTATATGTATTGCTATGTAAGAAACTGCTAACCTACCACTAGAGATGGTCAGAGGTTATCCCACCACTAGAGATGGTCAGAGGTTATCCCACCACTAGAGATGGTCAGAGGTTATCCCACCACTAGAGATGGCCAGAGCCTACCATAACACTAGAGATGCCCAGAGGCTAACCTACCACTAGAGATGGTCAGAGGCTGACCTACCACTAGAGATGGTCAGAGGCTGACCTACCATTAGAGATGGTCAGAGGCTGACCTACCACTAGAGATGGTCAGAGGCTGACCTACCACTAGAGATGGTCAGAGGCTGACCTACCACTAGAGATGGTCAGAGGCTGACCTACCACTAGAGATGGTCAGAGGCTGACCTACCACTAGAGATGGTCAGAGGCTGACCTACCACTAGAGATGGTCAGAGGCTGACCTACCACTAGAGATGGTCAGAGGCTGACCTACCACTAGAGATGGTCAGAGGCTGACCTACCACTAGAGATGGTCAGAGGCTGACCTACCACTAGAGATGGTCAGAGGCTGACCTACCACTAGAGATGGTCAGAGGCTGACCTACCACTAGAGATGGTCAGAGGCTGACCTACCACTAGAGATGGTCAGAGACTAACCTACCACTAGAGATGGCCAGAGGCTAAGCTACCACTAGAGATGGCCAGAGGCTAAGCTACCACTAGAGATGGCCAGAGGCTAAGCTACCACTAGAGATGGCCAGAGGCTAAGCTACCACTAGAGATGGTCAAAGGCTAACCTACCACTAGAGATGGTCAGAGGCTAACCTACCACTAGAGATGGCCAGCACCTACCATAGAACTAGAGATGGCTAGAGCCTACCACGGCACTAGAGATGGCCAGAGCCTACCACAGCACTAGAGATGGCCAGAGCCTACCACAGCACTAGAGATGGCCAGAGCCTACCACAGCACTAGAGATGGCCAGAGCCTACCATAGAACTAGAGATGGCCAGAGCCTACCATAGCACTAGAGATAGTCAGAGGCCGACCGACCACTAGAGATGATCAAAAGCTCACCAATCACTAGAGATGGTCAGAGGCTAAGAAACACTTCCCCTCTATTACCGTTTTGATGTCAACCCAAAATTTGGACTTTTCTTTTACTTTAATTTTTAATGATAAGGGTAAACAGGACAAAAAGAGAGGGTGAATCTCCCCAACACATAGCTCTACATGGTTAACGACAAGCAATAAGGCGTGTTAAGCACTGATAGAGGTTTTATAAAAACAGAAACTTTACAATAATGCTTAATAAACAATCTGGTTAAATGTGGTTTCCGATGGTTATTATTGCTCTGGCTTGGCAGACTTCTATTAGCATTGTTGGTGCATTCAGACCTGATCCGATTATGAGCGGAGTATTTTTAGTGGGGGAAGCCGATATAGGAAGCGTCTCTAATGCAAGATGTTAAATCGAATTGCCTGTCAGACTTGTGTATTTTGGAGAGTGGAGTTGCCTTTAGGAGGACACCCCATTGCCCTCGCTCAGTTGGGGGTTCATCAGACCTCATTATTTTCATACTCCTGGTGGCATTTTGTTCGATCTGCAAATACATGTAACCAAGTCTCAGGGAAAGACTTTTGCTGACCACAGTGGGCACATTGTTTGGTCAGAACAAAGCATGGAACCAAATTCATCCTGATCTGCAGGGGAAGGAGTACTCGACCCTTTAACATTGGAGTCTTCCGCCCCCTTTCCTTCAGAACAGAGTCCCAACCTCACTTTCCCCCTTCACATTAGAGTCCTTTGTCAACCCCCCCGCTTTTGATATCAGAATCCTCAACCGCACTTTAAAATGTAATGGTAGGGTCCTGAGTTACTTCTCCCCCTTCACATCAGAGTCCTCAGTTCCCCCTTCCTTTCACAGCAGGGTACTCACCTGACTTTCTCCCTCCCTCCCTTTCATAATAGAGTCCTTAGTGCCCACCCCCCTTGCCTTCGACGTAAAAGTCTTCAGACTTCCCCACCCCACCCGACCCCTTCCCATCCCTTTCCACATCAGAGTCTCCTCAGTCCCCACGCCCTCACTACTCCCACACCCCCACCAAGTCCTGTGGCAGCATGACAGTGGGGTGGGTGCAGAGCAGGTTGGTGGACTTGCATCCCCTTTGTGATGCCGCATGCCTTAATTAGAGTCATACTATCCCATGGCGCTGGAGGCCAGCGTGCCTGCACCATGGAAACGCATGGTAAAAATACTAGACCTGACATGGCACTGTTGAAAACCTCAGACAGCACTCTAGGTTGGTCCAGCACCCTGGTTTAGAAACTCTGATTTAAAGTTAAAGTGCCCAGTGGTGGCCCTCACAGTGGTTTTTGCTTCTCCCATATAATAAGTGGAGCACAGTTACATTTAAAAAGTAAATTAATGTACAACGGGACAATAGAAGACTGGAAAAACATTGCCTGGTCTGATGAGTCTGGATTTCAGCTGAGACATTCAGATGGTAGGGTATGAATTTAGCAAAAACAACATAAAAGCATGGATCCATCCTGCCTTGTATCAACGGTTCAGGCTGGTGGTGGTGATGTAATGGTGGGGGGGGGATATTTTCTTGGCACACTTTGGGCCCCTTAGTACCAATTGAGCATGGCTTAAACACCACGTCCTACCTGAGTATTGTTGCCGACCATATCCATCCTTTTATGACTACAGTGTCCCCATCTTCAGAGGGCTCCTTCCAGCAGGATAATGCACCATGTCACAAAGCTCCAATCGTCTCATCACTGGACAATGAGGTCCCTGTACTCCAATGGCCTCCACACTCACCACATCTCATCCAATAGAGCACCTTTGGAATGTGTTGGGACGAGAGATTGGCATAAAGGATGGGCAGCGGACAAATCTGCAGAAACTGCGTGATGCTATCATGTCACTATGGACCAAAATCTCTGAGGAACGTTTCCAACACCTTGGTGAATCTATGCCATGCATATTAGGGCAGTTCTGAAGGCAAAAGGGGGTCCAACCCGGTACTAAAGTGGCCGTTGAGTGTATCTCTTATCACATATATTCTTCAGGTGAAGGAGGTTTTCAATCATTTTGTGATTTTGTAACATCATCAGAAGAGGGTGAATCTACACAGCAAAGAGGGGGGGGGACCTGACAGGTCAGAAAGAACTCACTTTATTTTTAATGCTGATTGTATCATTTATAAAGAGTTTTGAGACACAAAGTCAGTCATGTAACATTCAATGCTTTCCAAACACAGCCGGTGTTCTACAGATCAGCATTCTGTGCTTTATATCAAGTGAATGACTTATGCACAAATGTGTTGTGAATTTAGGGTGAATCCTCAGTAAATCTGCCAACTGACAGGTATAGTACATCCCTTGTGTCAGCTAACATGACAAATCTGCTGAGTCAGGTAAGTTTTCCAGATCTTTGTGCTTGGTCAGCTTTAGAGAACACCCCCACCATCCCCGGGACAAGAAAAAAAGACTAAAGTTCTATTTTAGTAACATGTAGATTCTGGTGCAATGAATCAGTCCCTGCATACTTCTACCTGTATGTCCTGAATGATCAAAAAAAGATGACTCCTTGTCATAACTTCCAGCTCTGTTACAGTCGGCCTCAAAGTTTTGGGTGTCACTGCAGACCTTTATGTGTTCCACCTGTTGCATTCAACATATGACAAATGATAAAACAGCAGGGTTGGTGGGAACCCCTCATATTGGGCACAGCAGGTGTACAGACCCGGGAACTCAGCACAGGGATGGTGAGAACCCCTCATAATGGGCACAGCAGGTGTACGGACCCGGGAACTCAGTACAATGATAGCGAGAACCCCTCATAATGGGCACATCAGGTGTACAGACCCGGGAACTCAGCACAGGGATGGTGGGAACCCCTCATATTGAGCACAGAAGGTGTACGGACCTGGGAACTCAGCACAATGATAGCGAGAACCCCTCATAATGGGCACATCAGGTGTACAGACCCGGGAACTCAGCACAGGGATGGTGGGAACCCCTCATAATGGGCACATCAGGTGTACAGATCCAGGAACTCAGCACAGGGATGGTGGGAACACCTCATAATGGACACAGCAGGTGCACAGGCAGGGATAAAACAAAAAAATAAAAAGCTTTGGCTTGACAAACACTTTAAAAAGAGAATTCTTCCTTCATCTACGGAGGTTAAAAACTGAAATATATACAATATGGATGGTGGTCACCCCTACAAATTAAAGAGTACAGGTGTCTCCAGTGAAGGGTCCTGGTAATACTCCATCATACAAAGACATGGTAGACAATCGTGCTCCTCCAACCTTGTGGTAACAGTTTGGTGAGGACCCTTTTCTGTTCCAGCATGACTGTCCCCCGTGTACAAAGCCAGCTCCATGAAGACATGGTGTGACGGAACTCGAATGTCCTGCACAGAGCCCTGACCTCAACCCTACTGAACACTTTTGAGATGAATTGGAAACTGAATGTGATCCAGATCTATCGATAATGGTTATATGGTCACCCCAATCCAAATGGATACACATTATGGCCCAAAGGGTATGGACACCCCTCTAAATGATGGAGTTGAGGTGTCTCCAGTGAAGGGTTTTGGTCATCCTCCATCATACAAAAGCATTGTAGAAAATTGTGCTCTTCCACCTGCGTGGTAACAGTTTCTGTTCCAACATCACTGTGCCAGGGCCAGGCCAAAGGGGTAGGCATAAGAGGTGGCCACATTAGGCACTTCAGAAAGGGGGGAGGAGGCACAAAAAGATCAGGACTATGCTGCTCAAGTAGTTTACAGCTCATGGAATTGGGTGCAAGGACCTTGTCCAAACACCGACTGTGCCCCTGTGTACAAATCCAGCTCCATAAAGACATGGTTTAACCAGTTTGATTTGACGGAACTTGAGTGTCCTGCACAGAGCCCTGACCTCATCCCTACTGATCACCTTTGGGATGAATTGGAATGAGCAAAGTCTTCTCATCCAACATCTCCATAAAGACACGGTTTGACCAGTTTGATTTGGAGAAACTCAAGTGTCCTGCACAGAGCCCTGACCTCAACCCTACTGAACACCTTTTGGATAAATTTACCTGCTGATTTTAAGCCAGGTTTTATTTTATTTTTAGGCCCAACATGTGAGCCCGGTCCTATGCAACATCAGTACCTGACCTTAAAAACAAACACAAATTCCCCCAGATATCCTTCAAAATCTTGTGGAAAGCCTTCCCAGGGAGTGGAGGATGGTACAACCACAAGGTGGGACTAAATGATTCCAGAATGGGATGTGTAACCAGCTCATATACAGTGCCTTGCAAAAGTATTCACCCCCCTTGGCTTTTTACCTATTTTGTTACATTACAGCCTTTAGGTTTTTTTTAATCGGAATTATATGTGATGGATCAGAACACAATAGTCTAAGTTTGTGAAGTAAAATTAGAAAAATACACACATAAAACTCATTTTTCAGAAATAAAAAAAATTATAATTGGCATGTGCGTATGTATTCACCCCCTTTGTTATGAAGCCCATACAAAATTCTGGTGCAGCCAATTACCTTCAGAAGTCACATAATTAGTGAAATGATGTCCACCTGTGTGCAATCTAAGTGTCACATGATCTGTCATTACAGATACACCTTTTTGAAAGGCCCCAGAGGCTGCAACACCCAAGCAAGAGGCACCACTAACCAAACACTGCCATGAAGACCAAGGAACTCTCCAAACAAGTAAGGGACAATGTTGAGAAGTACAAGTCAGGGTTGGGTTATAAAAAAAAAATATCCAAATCTTGGATGATCCCTAGGAGCACCATCAAATCTATCATAACCAAATGGAAAGAACATGGCACAACAGAAAACCTGCCAAGAGACGGCCGCACACCAAAACTCACGGAGCGGGCAAGGAGGGCATTAATCAGAGAGGCAGCACAGAGACCTAAGGTAACCCTGGAGGAGCTGCAGAGTTCCACAGCAGAGACTGGAGTATCTGTACATAGGACGACAATAAGCCGTACGCTCCATAGAGTTGGGCTTTATGGCAGAGTGGCCACAAGAAAGCCATTACTATCAGCGAAAAACAAAATGGCACGTTTTGAGTTTGCGAAAAGGAATGTGGGAGACTTCCAAAATGTATGGAGGAAGGTGCTCTGGTCTGATGAGACTAAAATTGAACTTTGTGGTCAAAGAAAACGCTATGTCTGGCACAAACCCAACACATCACATCACCCAAAGAACACCATCCCCACTGTGAAACATGGTGGTGGCAGCATCATGCTGTGGGGATGTTTTTCAGCAGTCGAGACTGGGAAACTGGTCAGAGTTGAGGGAAAGATGGATGGTGATAAATACAGGGATATTCTTGAGCAAAACCTGTACCACTCCGTGTGTGATTTGAGGCTAGGACGGAGGTTCACCTTCCAGCAGGACAATGACCCCAAACACACTGCTAAAGCAACACTTGAGTGGTTGAAGGGGAAACCTATAAATGTGTTGGAATGGACTAGTCAAAGCCCAGACCTCAATCCAATAGAAAATCTGTGGTCAGACTTAAAAATTGCTGTTCACAAGCGCAAACTATCCAACTTGAAGGAGCTGGAGCAGTTTTGCAAGGTGGAAAGGGCAAAAAATCCCAGTGGTAAGATGTGGCAAGCTCATAGAGACTTATCCAAAGAGACTTGGAGCTGTGATAGCCGCAAAAGGTGGCTCTACAAAGTATTGATTTTAGGGGCGGGTGAATAGTTATTCGCTGTTTTTCTGTTATTTTGTCCTATTTGTTGTTTGCTTCACAATAAAAAAAAAAAATTTCAAAAGTTGTGGTCATGTTCTGTAAATTAAATGATGCAAATCTTCAAACAATCCATGTTAATTCCAGGTTGTGAGGCAACAAAACATGAAAAATGCCAAGGGGGGTGAATACTTTTGCAAGGCACTGTAGTTGTGATGGTTATTGTCCACAAAATTTTATCTGCCTTATTCTCGATCTTTAGTCGCACACTTAGAACATGTTTTGTGCTGATAATAGTTTTCATTACTACAAATTTTAATTGCCTTACAATGTTAAAAATAACAGCATCGTTGTATTTGGCAAAGGAATATGAAATTTAAAAGTGTAATTGGTTTGGATTTAAAATCCTAACAAGACAATTTAAATACATTTCTAATTACCATTACAGATGGAAGTGCAAGCTGCCACAGTATGGTACCTCGGTGATCTATGTTGTTTTTTCTGACTGGGTAAAAGAAAAAAAAAAAGAAAAAAAAAATGTAGCAGATTTACTGCTCTTCTCTCTTCCCCTTTTATAAAATCCTTGTGTTCACATTACATTCTTCAAAAGGTTCTGCCAGTTGAAGGCTACAATCAGGTGTGCAGTGCCTGGTCTCTAGAGTAGGTTCACATCTGTCTGGGTCAAGCATGTGCATTTGCTCAGGTACTTCGGGGGTACAGCAGCCAAATGGGTGCTGCAGCACCAATGCGGCTTCACACAAGCGAAAATGTGCTGTGGTTTTAGATGTCTGGGGGAGCCAATAATTAATGGCATCCCAACGCATCTGCTAAAGAGCAACGCGTTTTGCCTGTAGCGCGATTATGCAAGTATTCCAAACCTGACCCCCTCCTTTTCCTTTAAGGGGGTTCCCCCAATATATCCATTTCCTGGTTCGGGATTGGCCGAGGTAGGTGCTGTGTGTTCTCTTGAAGCCAGGACAAAATGTTGTTTTGTTTCCCTTTTACACCTGTATATGTTTATTATTTGTACAAATAAACTGATATATATATATATATATATATATATATATATATATATATATATATATATATATATATATATATATATATACTCGAGTATAAGTCGAATTTTTCAGCATGTTTTTTTTGTGCTGAAAGTGCCCCCCCTCGACTTATACTCGAGTCAAGCACTTTTCTGCAGCAAAAAAATTCATTTTCCGAACCGACTTTGGGGCCCCGTATCTCAGGGCCACTTGATGCTAGGAACCCCAAATTTGGTGTGCAAACCCAGTGAAACTAGAACTACAACATATCCAAAGCTGAAGTTCCTATCTCTAAGTGGCCCCGAGATACGGGGCCCCACAATCGGTTTGGAAAATGTCATTCTCTGCTGTAGAAAAGTGCTTGACATTTTCTGAACCGATTTTGGGGCCCCAGATCTCAGGGCCACTTGGTGCTAGGAACCCCAAATTTAGTGTGCAAACCCAGTAGAACTGGTACCAAGACATATCCAAAGCTGAAGTTCCTAGCTATAAGTGGCCCCGAGATACGGGGCCCCAAAATCGGTTCGGAAAATGTCATTCTCTGCTGTAGAAAAGTGCTTGACATTTTCTGAACCGATTTTGGGGCCCCAGATCTCAGGGCCACTTGGTGCTAGGAACCCCAAATTTAGTGTGCAAACCCAGTAGAACTGGTACCACAACATATCCAAAGCTGAAGTTCCTATCTCTAAGTGGCCCCGAGATACGGGGCCCCAAAATCGGTTTGGAAAATGTCATTCTCTGCTGTAGAAAAGTGCTTGACATTTTCTGAACCGATTTTGCGGCCCCAGATCTCAGGGCCACTTGGTGCTAGGAACCCCAAATTTAGTGTGCAAACCCAGTAGAACTGGTACCACAACATATCCAAAGCTGAAGTTCCTAGCTATAAGTGGCCCCGAGATACGGGGCCCCAAAATCGGTTCAGAAAATGTCATTCTCTGCTGCAGAAAAGTGCTTGACATTTTCTGAACTGATTTTTGGGGCCCTGTATCTTGGGGCCACTTGGTGCTAGAAACCCCAGCTTTGGAAATTTTATGCTGCTAGTTCCACTGGGTTTGCACACCAAATTTGGGGTTTTTAGTACTAAGTGGCCCCGAGATACGGAGCCCCAAATTTGGTCAACTGTGTCCATCTGCAGCAATGTCATTTCGGGACCCTTTGGGTTCAGAGACCCCAAATTTTGGCTGCAGCTAGGGGGCATCTAGGAACCCTTAACTACTGAGTTTGAAGTTCAGGGGACCTATGGCTGCAAATGGGCACAGTGAGGCATGCAAATGGGCATTGTTGACCCTCTTTTCCACTTACAGTAGCTGTGCATTTCTCACCCTCGTCTTATACTCGGGTCAATACGTTTTTCCCAATTTTTTTGTGGTAAATTAGGGCCTCGACTTATACTCGGAACGACTTATACTCGAGTATATGCGGTATATATATTATATATATATGTTTGGGGTTCTAAGTAATTTTCTAGGAAAAAAAAATATATTTAACAAGGCTTGGTCCTTAAGACCGTACAGTTACCATACAATTCAAGACAAGAGGGTTACGAAGGCCCTGCTCGTGAGAGCTTACAATCTAAAAGGGGAGGGCAAGTGATACAAAATAGTAATAATTGTGGGGGAGGAGTCATTTAAAAAAGTAAAATGCCGTCGTTTGGTAAAGTCGGGAGAGGCTTCCATGAAGAGATGAGTTTTCGGGGACAGAGTAGGAGATAGCTTGGCAGGTTGGGGTAGGGAGTCCCAGAGGATGGGAGAGGCTCTGGAAAAGTCCTGGAGATGGGCATGGTATGAAGCGATTGGGGAGCTAGTGTAAGGCAGAGTTGTGCATGGTTTTGTAGGTTGAATTGTATTCGATGGGTGATCATAAGCCAGTGGACAGATTAGCAGAGAGGGGTGGTGGACAGTGAACAGTTGGCAAGATTGACAAGTCTTGTAGCAGCATTCATGATGGACTGAAGGTGGGATAGTCTGTATTGAGGTTGGCCAACGAGAAGGAAGTTGCAAGGCAAGAAATAACAAGCGATTTAGAAGCTGTTGGTGGTGTAGTTGGTTAGGAAGGCTTGTATTTTGGAAAGGTTACCACCAAGGTTTGGACAATGCTTGGATGTGGGGCTGAAAGGAGAGGCCAGGGATTACACCTAGCACCCTGGCATTATATGTATTTCATTGGTGTATGTAGCCAATTGTCTGGAGTTCAGCTTTTAGGATTGTTATCTTTCCCTAGGGCTTGAAGCAAGATAATAAACCCAAACTACAGCCCACAAAAAATACACGCACCACACACACAAACACTAAATAAAATCACCTGCAGATTTAATGTTCTAAACTGACACATGATAAAGGACTCAAATATCTCACTAACTAGATAAACAGCATTTAGGAACGGGTCAATTGTCCTTAATAGTAAAGACATTTAATAGCGGCGATATATTGAACGGGTTACAAGGTTAACATTATACATCAGGTGCACAGACGGCTAACGACTGACATCGTAATGAGAAAACATCTTAATTTATCGTTTGCTAATCTGTACAGCTTCGAAGGCCGGCTGGGAAGGAAGGTGCGAGGTCTGCAGAGAGTTATCTGTAACAAGCTTGTAAATGGCAGTAAACAATTACCGGAAAGGCAAAAATGGGGATTTCAGGACCTCAATTATATGCCTTCTCCTGTCTCTGTATAGCTGTGAGAGTGTCCTACATTTGCATGGTAATGGTACTCATATCTGACAGATGCCTATAGGATAGATTTTCCTTAAACTAGAAAAGGTGGCCATGCTGCAGACCAGCTGTTCCCAACTAGGGTTCCTCCAGAGGTTTCCAGGGGTTCCTTAAGCTCTGGCTGACTAACCTGATGGTGCCTTCATAGTTTTAGTGCCAATGCTACTTGCAAAACCAGCAACATGACCCAATTCTCTTTTGAGCTGTAGACCAGCCATTCTCTACTAGAGTTCCTCCACATCTAGGGGTTCCTTGAGCTCTGGCTGATTAACTTAATAGTGACTGCATAGTTCCAGGGACAATGCTATCTAGCAAAGCCACAACATGTTTCAATTCACTTTTTGGCTGTAGACCAGCCATTGACAACTAGGGTGCTTCCAGGTGTCTACGAGTTACTGGAGCTCTAGCTGATTGACCTGATCGTGCCTGTATAGTTCCAGTGCCAATGCTACTTGCAAAACCAGCAACATGACCCAATTCTCTTTTTGGCTGTAAACCAGCCATTCTCTACTAGGGTCCCTCCAGATCTAAGGGTTCCTTCAGCTCCAGCTGATTGACCTAATGGTGACTGCATTAGTCCCAGGGTCAATGCTACCTGGCAAAGCCAGCATCATGACCCAATACTCTTTTGGGCTGTCGACCAGTCATTCTCTACTAGGGTTCCTCCACATCTAGGGGTTCCCTGAGCTCTGGCTAATTGACCTTATGGTGACTGCATAGTTCCAGGGTCAATGCTACCTGGCAAAGCCAGCAACTTGACCCAATTCTCTTTTTGGCTGTCTATAAAAGGTTGCATTCTTCCTTCTAACCACCGATGTAAGAGGTATCATTTTGCCATTGACCCCTGATGAATTCGTTTTAGTAGGGGACCCCCCCCCCCGAGTCCTGAAGATTTTAGGGGTTCATCTGGGGTAAAAAGGTTGAGAAAGGAGGCTATAGAGGTAATATATATATATATATATATATATATATATATATATATTAGTGGGGGGAAAAAAAAAAAAAGGGACTGGTCAGCTGGGGGTAAACATTGTGGCTGGACAAGGAACCAGAACTAGGCAAGTACAGATATTAGAATGGAATAGCAACAAAAGGATGGACTTTTGAGGTGGCCCAATAATTACAAGTTCAACAATATTTTATAAATGATAAGGGGGAGTGCACACCTCACAAACTTTATTAATACAAACATTATAAAGATTTCATCACTCGACTTGAATGTAGCTCGGCATAAAATCTAGGAAAGAAATGACTAGAGAGATGCGATACTACGCAGTACATACTTAAAAGAGGTGTTCGAGCCTGGGGAAAATTTTTTTTTTAAAAGTCAGCAGCTCCAAATACTGCAGCTGCTGACTTTTAATATTAGGACACTTACCTGTCCAGGGAGCCTGTGATGTCGGCCCCCCAGCCGATTTTCGGATCTGCTGTCAGGTGCTGCTACCACCATCTCCTCTATTGGAACCTGGCAATGAAGCCTTTCGGCTTCATGGCCGGTTCCCTACTGCGCATCCGCGAAGCGCGCCGCGCCTTCTAATTGGCCCGGCGGTGGAGGAAGGCTGAACTTCCGAGGGACGGCGATGTCTCCAGGAAGTGGGGACTGAAACCTGTCAAAAACAGGTCACCATTCACACCCCCCTTCCCCCCCTTAAAGGTGCCAAATGTGGCACTGGAGGGGAGGGGGGAAGCAAATAAGCAGAGGTTCAACTTTTGGGTGGAACCCCGCTTTAAGTACAATAAAGAGAACAACTACGTTTTTGCCCAAATACACATTGGGGTTGATTTTCTAAAGGCAAATCCACCGTGCACTACAAATATAATAGAATATAAAAGTTTTATTATACCCAAGTACATACATGTAAAATCGGCCGGAGCATGTTCACGTTCAACACAGCGGACCCTAGTCAGTAGGCCAGCAAGACTAGGAGACAAACAGTGGCCTGGTTTTGATGTCCATGTTTGTTAGCATTACGATCCCTTTCACACAGGGGAGTTTTTCAGTCGCTTTAGCGCTGGAAATAGCCTCTGCTAAGCGCCTGAAAACCGCCTCCCATTCATTCTGTTGTGACTTTTCACCTTCAGGTGGTGCGTTTGTGGGACGTTCCGAAAAAGTCCTGCAAGCGGCATCTTTGGGGCGGGTTGGGAAGCGCTGTATATAGCACTCTCAAAATGCCCCTGCCCATTGGAATGAATGGTCAGCACTTCCGAAGCGCCTGAGAATCGCTTCTGAAGCGCCGCAACACGGGAGTTTTTAGCTCCTCCTTTGGGGTTAAAAGCGCTCTGCTAGTGGCCAAAAAGCGCTGCTCAAACAGCGGTAAAACTAGAGGCGCTGTACCGTGAACACGGCCGTGGCCCCAGTGTGAAAGGGGTCTTAATGCTTAATAATTACCTTAAAAAAAAAAAAAAGAGAACAAATACCGCATTCAGTATTTAACGCAAAATTCTTAATTGAACAGTTGCACTTAGTGAATTGACCCCCTTAGGCTGTTGCTCTTTAAGTAACAAAGAAGCCATAGCAGCCCCTCGCTCGTATGCTCGTGGGAAATTTCCTGCATATTACTCTACCGGACAAATCTGTCAGGTCTGGGCTCAGCCCTTCCTTCTCTGAGCTGGCCACTCAGCTGTCGGCTAATTTCCAGCTCTCATCTCTCTCCACAGTCACTCAGCTGTTGATGATATCCTGCTCGTCAGTCCTTCCTACTTAAGCCGTCCAGTCCAGAGGATCTCTGCCTTCGCCTTGGTCAACATCACAGAGACTATCTCCTGCGATCCTGTTCAAGACTTGCTTTGCTGACATCCCTTCTGGCTCCAGATCCTGCTTGCTGTTCCACTACATTGATCCCTGACTTCTGGCTTGGCTGACTATCCGTTCCGGTTACTGAACTTTGGCTATGTTTTGACTACGTTTGTTCTTTTTACTTTCATTATTAAACCAGTGTGATTTAACTGTACTTCTGTCTCAGTCTGATTTCATACAAAATCCTTTCCGTGGCCCACTTTGCCCCCCACTCCATGAACCCCCCCATTGTACAGTTTTGAGGAACCTGCAGGGAGAAAATGTTTTCAACAAAAATGTTTCTCCAAATCTGAGCGAGGAGGATGTCATGAGGCATTCAAATCTCTTCTCCGAATCTCAGGGCTAGAACATCACTTTGTATTCTCCAGTAATGGGAAGTCAATGACATGAGATATTAGGAAGAATGACAGAACAATGCGTGACGGAGCGCCTCTCATAGGGAGCCTGCAGTGAAAGTTGGAACACAATGGAACGCTCTGATCCTTCACATGTGGGGGGGGAAATCAACAAAATGGAAAACAAAAGCTCCGGAATTATCCCACATGTCTTAGTACAGAGAAAAGACTATTTAAAAAATAAGAGTTAAAAAAACACTCACCCCAGCGGCAAACCCCAAACTGCCATCCAGGATCCGTCTCTGTGAAGGGCAAAAAAGGGAAAACAGGATTTTATTTTTTGCATGCTAAAATATTTATTTTCCCGCATTTAGCGAGTGCATTAAGGGAAACAATAGACATCGTTCTCTGTTCAGGAAGTTTACAACCCAATTCCTCCGCAACAGGGAACCTGGTCACACAGAGGACCAAATCAGAAGTCAGGCAACTGTAATGTATTCTTAATGAGCACACATTTTTAGGAGACAGTTAATGTACATGCGTTTATGTGCATTTAAGCATTTGTCTATGGGGGCATTTTTTTTATTTTCGTACACTTTTTTTTTGCTAAAAATTACTTTATCCCTCCGAAAAGGTCTATATTTTTCTGAAAGCAGAGGCCCCGGGAATAAAGCGGTGATACTGTAGTTGCAATTCCTCATGTCACACAATATTTGTGCAGCCATTTATTAAAAGGGGAACTGCAGTCCGCTCACATAATTTGTAATAAAAACATCTTTTGCTTTTCTGAAGCTAACCCTCCAACCACTTTGCATATTATTTTATATATACTGTGATCCTGTACTTGTCAAAAGTGCCGCAGAAATCTCCTTCCACTGAGTCTGGCTGCAGCCATTTTAACTGTGGGCAGCTGGAGCTGCTGCCTGTTCACTTCCTGGATTTACACAGACACACACCTCCAGCTCGGCAGCTCCCATTGGCCCTCTTATGACTCATCCCTCCTCCCTGCCTGGCAAACCCGAGAGAGAGAGAGAGAGAGAGAGGAGAGAGAGAGAGAGAGAGAGAGAGAGAGAGAGAGAGAGGAGAGAGAGAGAGAGAGAGAGAGAGAGAGAGAGAGAGAGAGAGAGAGAGAGAGAGAGCTGTACATGATGACATAAACCTAGGCTAATGACCAGACAAGAAACAGGAAGTGGGCTGTATAAGGGATTTACTGGCAGAAAAGGAAAAAAATGTTTTACTATCCAAAAGTTAAAACAACAACAACAACAACAACAACGACGGCAGAAGATGTAATAGATGGAAAGATGAAAAGATGACTGAAGGTCCGCTTTAAGTGCCCAAAAAATAAATTAAATAAAAATATTTATATATATTATATATTATATATATATATATATATATATATATATATATATATATATATATATATATATATATATATATAATATATATATATATTTTTTTTTTTTTTTTTTTTTTTTTTTTTTAAATACACTAAAATGAATTTTTGTACAAACAAAATATTATATCCAAATTCTTAGCAAAATATAAAAAAGGTAGGGTCGCATCAATAAATAGATACCAAACATAAAAAGAGAGGACCCCCGCCATGCCAACATCCAATAATTGTAGAAAAAGGTTTGAAAGAGTAAAAAAGACTCTCTCAAAAAAAGGAAGGACTTATCAGCACCTACTCATTTTGTCCCGTGGAAAGCAATTAGACGCGAAACGCGTCAACAAAACAAGCATGGAGGAGTTCATGGACCGAACTCTTTGATATGCACACTGTTTCTTTCCACACAATAATGGACTGTTTTTCGACTCTTTGAAAGGATCCATGCCTCCATGTCTGGTTATTTCGGTATCTGTTGACCTTGTCCAGTAGAGGGTATTGTTGTTTGTCATATCTTTGTATTTTTTAAAACATTTTAATAAAAGAGAACTAATATTAAAATATATATATATATATATATATATATATATATATATATATATATATACCGTGTATACTCGAGTATAAGTCGAATTTTTCAGTACATTTTTTTGTGCTGAAAGTGCCCCCCTCGACTTATACTGGAGTCAAGCACTTTTCTGCAGCAAAAAAATTCATTTTCCGAACCGACTTTGGGGCCACGTATCTCAGGGCCACTTAGTGCTAGGAACCCCAAATTTGGTGTGCAAACCCAGTGGAACTGGTACCACAACATATCCAAAGCTGAAGTTCCTAGCACTAAGTAGCCCTGAGATACGAGGCCCCAAAATCGGTTCGGAAAATGTCATTCTCTGCTGCAGAAAAGTGCTTGACATTTTCTGTGCCGACTTTGGGGCCCTGTATCTCAGGGTCACTTGGTGCTAGGAACCTCAAATTTGGTGTGCAAACCCAGTGGAACTGGTACTATAACATATCCAAAGCTGGGGTTCCTAGCACCAAGTGGCCCTGGGATACGGGGCCCCAAAACCGGTTCGGAAAATGTCATTCTCTGCTGCAGAAAACTGCTTGACATTTTCTAAACTGATTTTTGGGGCCCTGTATGTAGGGGCCACTTGGTTCTAGAAACCCCACCTTTAAAAATTTAATGGTACTAGTTCCACTGGGTTTGCACACCGAATTTGGGGTTCCTAGCACTCAGTGGCCTCGAGATACGGGGCCCCAAATTCGGTCAACTGTGTCCATCTGCAGCAATGTCATTTCGGGACCCTTTGGGTTCAGAGACCCCAAATTTTGGCTGCAGCTAGGGGGCATCTAGGAACCCTTAACTCCCGAGTTTGAAGTTCAGGGGACCTATGGCTGCAAATGGGCACAGTGAGGCTGCAAATGGGCACAGTGATGCTGCAAATTGGCATTGCTGACCCTCTTTTCCACTTACAGTAGCTGTGCATTTCTCACCCTCGTCTTATACTCGGGTCAATAAGTTTTTCCCATTTTTTTGTGGTAAATTAGGGCCTCGACTTATACTCGGAACGACTTATACTCGAGTATATACGGTATATATAATTTTTTTATTATTATTATTAATATTATTTTTGCCTCATGTTGTGCCCACAAAAAGTCCTTCCTTTTTTGAGAGAGTCTTTACTCTTTTAATTCTATTTCTGGATACCAAACATGTCAAGCCTTAAAAATTTAACACACCCATGAAATATCAAAAAAACGATGGTATCCTTTTTAACTTATCTCGATTTACATAATTTTTTTTTTTTTTACACAACAAAAAACAAAATTTGCAAAAATAAATAAATAAAATCTATAGTATCCAAAATTGTCCAAAGGCGAAGCTTTAAAAGCCTAAATAGTTTGAGCGTTAACTGTGAATTATGTCCCTAGAATTATTGCTCTCACTCCAAAGTTCATGGCGATACCTCACAGGTGGTACAATTTATGATTGGTTATGCATGCTCGCCCTACGCTGCCTGTTTGAATTGGGGTGTGTACGGGGTTAATTACATTTTTCTTTTTTTTTTCTTTTTTTTTTTTTACCTTTACTGCTATCAAAAAGGTGCCTATGTGATAGCACCGAGTAGGTGACGGGTCCTCTTTATGGAGACATCAGGGGTTTATTAGACCCTCCACTGCAGCTAATCAAGCACAGACAGTGTTTGATTGGCTGCATCCTTGGCTACATTAGCTGAGGAACGACAGCTTAAAGTGACTTTATGGTCTTGTCTTTTCTTTTTCTTTTTTTTTTAATACAACAAACATGTTATGTTATGTTACACTTACCTGCTCTGTGTGATTGTTTTGTGCAGAGCAGCCCTGATCCTCCTCTTCTTGGGACCCACGCCGGCTCTCTCCTGGCTCCTGGCTCTTCCCTCCTGCTGGGTGCCCCCCACAGCAAGTAGCTTGCGACTTGCGGCTCTGTGTGCCCCACCCCCCCCCATCTCCTGATTGGCTCCTGCTGCTGGCAAAAGCTAATCATGAGTCCCCCGGAGAGGCAAGGTTCTCCTGCACACACAAGGTTTTTTTACCTTAGAATGCATGAAGGTAAAAAAAAAAAAAAAAAAAAACCCTTGTGCCTTTACAATCACTGTGAAGTGATTGTAAACGATCACTTTGTAAAACAACCCATTCCGTTTAAAATAGAAATGAAAAACATTTTTGTATAGCTATAAAAAACAAAAAATAAAAACAACCACACGACATACACTATACTTTTTTTTTTATTTTATTTTTTTTATAAGTGTATGGACTTTTTTTTTTTTTTTTTTTTATAAGGGATCACATTCCCTCTGTTCTCAGTTGCCTAAGAGCTGGGGGGGGGGGGGGGGGGGGAGCAGCAGCACACCAAGCTTCCCAGTGAATGGCTGTGCAGCGGGGGGCGTGTCAAGACAAGGCTGATCATTGGAGCAGAGCAGGCCGAGTTCCTAGCATAGCTAGAGAACTGACCGCGCTGTGCTCTCCTGCTTAGCGTGGTCAGTTTTTAATAGAAAAGCAGGAGGGACTGGCAGGATCATCAGGAAATTTCACATAAAAGGAAGCAATACAAAGAAAAAAGGATACTTTCTCTTACAATTACATCGTACAGCAGTCACATGGCAGGAATATAAAGTATTGGGGTAACAAACGCTTTAAGCGACATCATTTTCTCCATGTTCATTAGTCGCAAGCAGGATCTGGGAATGGATGTTCACCTCCTGCCCTCGCTGTAGGAAACATTTCCCGCAGTCCCAGGCTCCCTGGAATAATGGGGAGAGCCAGGGAACCACCACAAGTACCCCTTGGGGTGAGGGGGGGGGCGCACACCTTTGGAGCCCATAAAAGTGATCAAGCATCTCTAGAGCTGCCTTAATCATTTTATCCGATAGCCCTTCACTGGCTTTCAGATACCAAGCTCATGGTTGCAGCAGCAGCAGCAGCAGCAGCGAGCTTGCTGTAACCTTGCTTGTATACCATGCCATTTATAAACATATTTTGGTAGACAAGGGGTTAAAAAGGGTGTCTGTCCTGTCATTTGCTACATTCAACCACTTAAGGACCAAGCCTCTTTTTGAGATTTGGTGTTTACAAGTTAAAAAGTTGTTTTTTTTTTGCTAGAAAATTACTTAGAAAAAAAAAAATATATAAATGTTTGGGGGTTCTAACACCCTAGAGAATAAAATGGCGGTCGTTGCAATACTTTCTGTCACACCGTATTTGCGCAGCGGTCTTAAGAGCGCACTTTTTTGGGGAAAAAATACACTTTTTTTTAATTAAAAAATAAGACAACAGTAAAGTTAGCCCAATTTTTATTTTATTTTTTATATTGTGTGGGGCCCCATGACGACGTCAAACCTGTGACGAAACGCGTCAGTGGGAGTGGCATACTGACGTCACCGCGCGCTACCTCCTGCTGTCTGCAAGCACGAGCAAGTGTACTGCAGCCCGCCGCAACAATACCTTTTAATTTATGCCGTTTTCGCCTATTCGGCGTTTACACTGTTTATATTTAAATAAATATCCAGCGGGTTTTACCTATGGCTATCCATCTTTATTTTCTTCCGAGCCACACCTGACTCACCATTCACTGAGCTGCACACAAGCTTACATCGGAGGTTCGGGTCTTCTGCCGTTTGGTCCTGGAGATCTCTACATAGATACAGCGATCGGATGAGACTGGAACTCCACTGAGGAAAAGGCCCTGGCTGGGTGTTAGCCACAGGCATTACATGTCTGTCAGCTGGTAAGCGCACAATCTACACGGTGGTGGCTTACAAGAAAAGTCACATTTGTTTTGCAAGAAAAGTCACGTTTTTTTTTTGGGAATTGATCATAAGTTGATATCTACATCTACATATGGATAAAGACTGTATTTGGAATTTGTTTGACTTTTTATTTTTTATCACCTATTCACAACATTCACTGTTTGAACAATATCTTTTGAGTCAATATTTATGTTAAGGGTTTAGATATAGAGTGCAGCTATTTTTGTCCTTTATTTCCTGGGGAGACCAGATATAGTGAATGCAGGCTCCTGGGGAGACCAGATATAGTGAATGCAGAGTCCTGGGGAGATCAGATATAGTGACTGCAGAGTCCTGGGGAGAGCAGATATAGTGAATGCAGGGTCCTGGGGAGAGCAGATATAGTGAATGCAGGGTCCTGGGGAGAGCAGATATAGTGAATGCAGGCTCCTGGGGAGACCAGATATAGTGAATGCAGAGTCCTGGGGAGATCAGATATAGTGAATGCAGGGTCCTGGGGAGATCAGATATAGTGACTGCAGAGTCCTGGGGAGAGCAGATATAGTGAATGCAGGGTCCTGGGGAGAGCAGATATAGTGAATGCAGAATCCTGGAGAGAGCAGATATAGTGAATGCAGGCTCCTGGGGAGACCAGATATAGTGAATGCAGGCTCCTGGGGAGACCAGATATAGTGAATGCAGAGTCCTGGGGAGACCAGATATAGTGAATGCAGGCTCCTGGGGATACCAGATATAGTGAATGCAGGCTCCTGGGGAGACCAGATATAGTGAATGCAGAGTCCTGGGGAGAGCAGATATAGTGAATGCAGGCTCCTGGGGAGACCAGATATAGTGAATGCAGGCTCCTGAGGAGAGCAGATATAGTGAATGCAGGCTCCTGGGGAGACCAGATATAGTGAATGCAGAGTCCTGGGGAGAGCAGATATAGTGAATGCAGGGTCCTGGGGAGACCAGATATAGTGAATGCAGGCTCCTGGGGAGACCGGATATAGTGAATGCAGGCTCCTGGGGAGACCAGATATAGTGAATGCAGGCTCCTGGGGAGACCAGATATAGTGAATGCAGGCTCCTGGGGAGACCAGATATAGTGAATGCAGGCTCCTGGGGAGACCAGATATAGTGAATGCAGAGTCCTGGGGAAAGCAGATATAGTGAATGCAGAGTCCTGGGGAGATCAGATATAGTGAATGCAGAGTCCTGGGGAGATCAGATATAGTGAATGCAGGCTCCTGGGGAGAGCAGATATAGTGAATGCAGAGTCCTGGGTTTAGTATCGCTTTAAAGGACTATGCACCAGCTTCCAGTCCTGACCTCTCCAGAGTAGCTGCAATCTTGGTGCTCCCATGGCTTCATGAGAAGTCGATTTTCTTCTACTTTGGGTCCACTAGCGACATTCTACAGCCAGAGAGTGTATGGTTTGATTTATGAAGTCCAGTCTAGTACCAGTAAGCCTATTAGCAGCCATAGGCCAATCTGACAGCCGTGAAGGTGTGGGTGCACAATCCCTGAATGCAGAGGGTGTGCGTTCAGGCCTGCGCACCCGCACGTAACGTAATGTATCAATGTATACCTTGAATTCTTCTCTAACATACATAGTATAAGACCCACCTACTTCTCTTTAAAAAAGTAACCATCAGCTGTGAATAACCATCAGCTCTCTGTGCATAAACATCGGCCTCCCGGCGACTCAGGTGTGCGCCATGTGGGCATTAAAGCCCACCCTTTTGCTGCCGCACATATATGTGTCAAGTGTTTGTAAAAGGGTTAATAAAAACATTCGCATATATTAAATTCTTGTATTCAAACCTTCAGATCATTGCAATCATGATCAGTACAATGCGGGTGCAATGTAGAGGCTCCTGCATGGTTTACCCCCCCCCCCCCCCCTGACCCAGGTCTGTATGAGAGTACGGACCTTCTGTTATATGGGTGGAGGAAGTAAATAATACTGGACAGGAAGTGTGGTGATGTCCTACGGGAGCAATTGATGCAAGGTGGGGGAACTCTGATGGGGGGTACCAGAATGGAAGGGGGGCACTCTGGTGGAGCGCACCAGAATGGAAGGGGGGCACTCTGGTGGAGCGCACCAGAATGGAAGGGGGGGGGACTCTGATGGAGCGCACCAGAATGGAAGGGGGGGGACTCTGATGGAGCGCACCAGAATGGAAGGGGGGGGAACTCTGATGGAGCGCACCAGAATGGAAGGGGGGGGGGGACTCTGATGGAGCGCACCAGAACGGAAGGGGGGCACTCTGATGGAGCGCACCAGAATGGAAGGGGGGCACTCTGATGAGGACACCAGAACAGAAGGAGGGCACTCTGATGGGAACAGTTGATGTAAGGGGGGAGGGGGGGCATTGATAGGGACACCTGATGTAAGGGGTCACTCTGATGGGAACACCTGATGTAAAGAGGGACTCTGATGAGGACGCCTGGTTGTAAGGGGGGAGTTATGTTTAATTACCACAATATAATACATACTAGTGTTTCCCAGGTCATGAAATTGTAGGACAGACTGTCACGGACTCACCCACAGTGTTGACATTGTGCCCTGACTTTTCTTTTTTTTTTTGTAAAACACTCCTAAATACAAGACGTATTGGTCAGAAAAAAAAAAGTCATCACATCTGTCTTATCACAGTACAACTTCTTCTTGTATATGGACATATGGTACAATTCCTAGAACCGAAAATTGAACATCAAGTGAGATAGCGGAGATTAGAGTGCCTTTAAATAAGCTGCATGCGATAATGCGGACTCGCTAAGCCGCAAAGTCAGAATTAGGATTCGCTTTGCTCAGGAGGGAAGGATTTGGCGGAATGTGAATATTGCTAAAAACGCCGGCTCTCCAGCTCTATCCGGGATTCGTGTCATTGCTAATCCCCTCTTCCTTCACCGAGTTTGCAGCTACCCCTTCCAGAATACAACCCCCGGACGCCAGGAGACTCAGATCTTGAAACACCGATGCACCCTGGCAGGCTGAAAGCCAGTCCTTCAGAATGTCCTACATATATATTTAAGGAGGAAAGGCTGAACTGGTATTGGCAGCACTAAAACGATGCCTGAGACAGCAACACCCAGGGACAGTCCAAGCAGGACTGTTCTGCACTTTTATTCAGCAAGGCAGCAAACAATCACAAATCAATGCAGTAGGACTTTATACAGCAAGTCCAGAGCACTCATAAGAGTGCAGAACTAACTGATCCACAGAAGAAGTACAGCCAAATGAGCTTTCCCCGTACTTCTCCTTTAAAAGGCATCATTTAGCCCACTGTCTCCTCCAGTATCAGCAATGGAGTTAACAGATTACTCCCGCCAATCCTACCCCCTTCTAACCCCTCGTGTCACAAAGAGAATTAGTCTCCAACGTCAACTGAATTATTGTCCTGCCATCAAGCCCCCATTCAGCCTTGTCACTTCCCATCAACACGTCGGAGATCGGAGATTTCCATAGACAAGCGGCATCTTCTGTGCGAAGCTCAAGGACAATACAAAGCCCACAGAGCGGTACCTCAGTTGGCCGCTTGGCTGATGGTAACATTGGCCATACTAACATGTAGCCAAGGACGTCCACACACCCAACATGGAGAGCCCTAAAAAAAAAAAAAAAAATACATCATTTGTTACAAAAAAAAAAAAAACTTTATTATTAGGCATCTCAGACGGGATCAAAGTGCTTTCTAAATCCTCTCCACAAAAAAGGACAAAAAGCAAAAGATTAGTGCGTGAAAAATGGATTGCCTGAGTCTTAACGGTTATATAATGGCAGAAAAATGAAGAAAAAAAAGAGAAATGAGCGTCTCGAATAAAAACCTATCTCGTATAAAGCGCAATATATTACAGTGACATGTTTCGTTACAAGAGCTTGGAAGATAAAGTAATAGGACAGAGGGGACCGGCTCAGATTTCCATGGGATAAAACTACAGATGAAAAAAAGC